>CM068736.1:24763796-24974102 GCA_035136125.1 Quercus rubra
AAAAAATATAGTTTTCGGGTTATTCCTTTGTTATGTTCTGAACTCAGCCAGTAGGGGTTATAGTACTGGCATTTCCATGGAGATTCTGATTGGCCATTATAAGTGGGACTGGCTCTGCTGTACCCGCCCTTGTTGGTAACAGCCAACTTGTGGAGGATGTCAACCTACCCCCATGGTTGAAAGTATGTATTATGATATGATTCCGGAATTACCTGGCATTGTGGGGAATGCTGGATGCCTGGCACTCTGTGCTGGAAGCCTCCCAAAGTTGTGACAGACTTACAATTGGATTAACTAATATGTATTACAAATGAACTATTAAGTTATTTGGAACTATAAGAAAAGTATGATGATAAGAAAAGAATATTGAAGGTGTTATAAGTTTGATGAGAAGTTATGATAAAGAATGTTATAGTCTGTTCAAAGTTAAGATTACTGAATTATATTTAAGTTTCTTATTATGTCCTATTTATTATATGAAAAGAAGATGAAGTATTGTTATCTGAAAGTTCATAAGTTATGTAAGAACAATACGAACAATATGAAGACTATTTTATCAAATCTGGCATATCCATAAAATATTTGATTTACATGCATTCTTATTAAAGGCCCATGGAGCTTTAAAACCTTACTGGGCTTCGCAGCTCACCCTATTACATTTCAGTGCACAGGTTCTTCCTGGAAGCAGCGAGAGTATTAGAGGTGGCAAGGATTCTGTGTTTCCTCATTTTGTTAGAATGTAGAGTTTTGTTGTATAGCAGTTAGCTCTTTTGTTGTATAGGAGGAATCAAGATATACTTGATCCTTGAGCACAGATGTAATTCAGTATCTTAGTTTGTTTGAACCCCAGTTGTATATCTTTGGGGTTAGGTTTGTAATATGAGTTTTGCTAATCGTTTAGCTATGTAATATTTACCCTTATACCCTAAGTTTCCACTAAGTGACAATCTTGCAAAGTTCAAATGAAATGAATTTTCAAGATTTTCATCATTTTTGTATTTTGTGGTTTTTATGTAAGATATAAACAGGAATTCAAGAAAACAATTCTTGATAAGCATCTTCAATTTAGGTTGGTTCGTGTTAATATTGAGGTAAACTTGATATTAACATGCCGGTCATGCTCTAAACTCCGAAGTACAGGTTTGGGTCGTGACATTGGGCATGTGGTGGACAAATTCTATAAGATTCATGGTTACCCTCCTAGGTATAAGAACAAAGGAAAGGGGCACTCAGCCAATCAGGTTTCACTGGGTTCCAATTTGGACAATGTAGATAGTATGGAGGAGTTGGCTACCATGGCTCGTGCTTCTTCTCAATGTCACCAACTCATGTCCATATTGCAGACCCATACCTTGGGATCACAAGGCAATCAAGATTCTTCTCTTGGAACTCACCAAGCTGCCACACTTATCATTCAAATTGCTCCTGTCACCAAATCCTTGCCACTTGGTATTTTTCACACTGCAGGTACTTTACCTATATCTAATATTGACAGTTTAGATAAACCTGAATGCCTAGACTCTATTACTTCCATGCCTCTTTGCTTGCATTCTTCCACCAACTTAGATCACTTAGTTTTTTCTTCTAATCTTGTCATTCCACCTGCCCTTTTACCTAATGAATGGATTATTGTAGTGGTGCTACTGACCACATGGTTCATTCCATTTCATCTCTTACCAAAATTACTTCTGTAGCTTACATCTCTGTCAAACTTCCAAATGGTGAATCTGTCTTAGTCACTCATGTTGGTCAAGTGCAGTTATCATGTGATTTGATTCTTGACAATGTGTTATGTGTTCCTTCCTTTTCATTCAATCTTATCTCCATTGGGAAGTTAACACATTATCTGAGGTGTTGCTGCATTTTTCTATCTCAATTTTGTTTTGTACAGGTGGAAGACGATTAGTTTGGGTAGAAAGCATGGTGGCCTGTACATTCTACAGCAAACCAACTCTACAAAGCTTTCTATCCCAATTCAATTTTCCAATTTCATGCCCACTGTCCTCTCACGTCTTGGTGTTTACTCTTCTTCCTCTGTTGCTGCTAATTGTAGTCTTGTCTCATGTAATAGCTCCACTGTTTCAAACTCTATTTTGTGGCATAATAGAATCGGTCATCCTTCTTCATCTAGGTTGCACTTGATTAGCTCAATAATTCTTGATGTAACATTCTGTGATAAAGAGTTTCCTGTTTGCACTGTTTGTCCTTTAGCCAAACAAAAAAGGCTTCCTTTTCTTAATGAGAATAACATTTGTTCTTCCATTTTTGATCTTGTTCATTGTGATATCTGGGGACCTTTTTCTGTTCCTTCTATTAATGGTTTTAAGTAGTTTCTAACCATTGTTGATGATTGTAGTAGATGTACTTGGGTATATTTGCTGAAATTCAAATCTGATGCTAGAATTGTTATTTAGTCTTTCTTTTCCTTTGTTAAGACTCAATTTCATATCAAAATTAAATCCTTGAGATCAAACAATGGTCCTGAATTTCATATGCCTCAATTTTTCTCTTCCAAGGGTATCTTACATCAACTGAGTTGTGTAGATACACTTCAACAGAACTCAATTGTTGAAAGGAAACACTAACATATATTGAGTGTTGCTCGAGCCCTTAGGTTTCAAGCTAATCTGCCTCTGAAGTTCTAGGGAGATTGCATCCTTACAGTAGTCTATCTTATTAATAGATTGCCTAGCCCTTTGTTGAATAATAAAACTCCCTATGAAATTCTTATGGGTACTGTCCCTTCTTACTCTCACCTTATGGTCCTAGGTTGTTTGTGTTTTGCATCTACTCTCTCTAGGAATATATCTAAATTTGATCATAGAGCCTTTCCCTGTGTCTTTCTTGGTTATCCATATGGTGTCAAGGGATATAAATTGTTCAATCTTGAAACCAAGTCCATTTTCTTGTCCAAAGATGTTATCTTCCATGAGTATATTTTTCCTTTTCATTCCATGGATTTTCACCTTAACAATGCTTCTAATTCTCTTCCACTTTTTGCTGGTTCCTTATTTCCACCTCCCACTTTTACTATTAATGATTCACCAATGGAAGTTTCTGAACCAGTGATTGACACCCATACACCTCACATACCTGATTCCACTATCCATTCTCCATATGCTATGCCTGACCAACATGTCAATCCTGATCCTAATCCAGTCACACTTGACCCTGTCCTTGACCAACCTGTCCAATCTGACCAACCTGTCCAACTTGTCCATGAGCCTATTAATCCTGCTCCATCAGCACCTAGAAAATCCTCCAGACCTCATAAAGCACCTACTTACCTTCAGGATTTCCACTGTCAGCTTGCCTCAGCCAACCCCCTACCTTTAGCTACTACTCATTTTCCTATTGAATCTATCCTTTCCTATGATAGGCTATCTACCCCTCATAGAGCTTTCATTATTGCTCTTTTTGTTTGTGCTGAGCCTAAGTCCTATGCTGAGGCTACAAGAGATCCTAGGTGGCAGGCAGCAATGTCTGATGAGATACATGCACTTGAAATCAACAATACTTGGCAGCTTACACCTTTACCAGCTGGTAAGGTTCCTATTGGTTGCAAATGGGTATATAAAGTCAAGCATAGAGCTGATAGGAGTGTTGAGAGATTCAAGGCTAGACTGGTGGCAAAAGGGTACACTCAATAGGAGGGTTTGGACTACTATGGAACTTTTAGTCTAGTTGTGAAGTTTGTCACTGTTAGGACTCTACTAGCTGTTGCAGCTACTCTTGATTGGCATTTGGTTGAGTTGGATGTCAATAATGCTTTTCTGCATGGAGACCTTGATGAGGAAGTATATATGCTACCTCCACCTGGTTTTGGTAGCAAGGGGGAGCCTGATTTAGTCTGCAAACTCACCAAGTCCTTGTATGGACTGAAGCAGGCCAGCAGACAATGGTTTTCGAAGCTCTCAACCACAATCATCAACCATGGATTCACTCAGTCCAAATCTGACTACTCCATGTTTACAAGAGTTCATAATGATGTCATCATTGTTATCTTAGTGTATGTTGATGATATTTTGGTGGCTAGCAACAACCTTGAAGCTGTTTCAGAGTTCAAGCAGTTTCTTCATGATCGGTTTAGGCTAAAGGATCTTGGTCCTTTGAAATACTTTCTAGGATTGGAGGTGGCTTGATCCTCCATAGGCATAAGTGTTTGCCAAAGAAAGTATGTTCTAGAGCTTCTAGTAGAGACTGGACAGCTAGCAGCCAAGCCACTTAAATCTCCTATGGAGCAACACACCAAGTTGTCAAACTATCATGGAGAATTGTTAACAGATCCTTCTCAGTATAGGAGACTTGTTGGGAAGATGCTATATTTGACACTGACCATACCAGATATTGCTTACAATGTGCATCAAAACTTAGTTAGTTTCTTGCACAGCCTAGACAGCCACACCTCCAAGCAGCCAACAAGATCCTTAAGTATTTAAAAGGGACACCTGGACAAGGTCTCTTTTTCTTCACAACCTCAAATTTGCACTTGAAAGGTTACTGTGATGCGGATTGGGTTAGCTGTCCAGATACAAGGAGATCTATCACTGGATTTTGTGTATTTTTGGGTGAGTCCTTAATTGCCTGGAAGTCCAAGAAGTAGCACATTGTGTCCAGGTCTTCTGTTGAATTAGAGTATAGGTCTATGACTGCTGTTGTCAGTGAGTTTGTATGGCTAAAAGGCTTGCTTATAAACTTGTCAATCAGTTATGATCAACTTGCTCTTCTATACTGTGATAGTAAAGCTACAATCCACATTGCAGCTAGCCCTGTCTATCATGAGAGGACTAAGCATATAGAGCTTGATTGCCATTTTGTGAGGGAGAAGATACAAGATGGTCTAGTCAAAACCTTCCATGTCTCAACTAAGCATCAATTGGCAGACTTGCTTACAAAGCCTCTGGGGCACCAACAGTTTAGCAACTTACTTTGCAAGATGGGCATGAGTAACATATATGCTCCATCTTGAGGGGGAGTATTGAAGAAATACCAATACAAGCTACAAGTCATTTAAATGCCACTGCTGTGCTACATGTAGTTTTATGTTTACTATTATTGCTTTTTAAGTCATCACGTGCTGATCATGCGATATTTGAGTTAGTTATTAGTAGATTGGTTTGATAAGTTTGTTAATGTATTAGTGACTCAATGTATATAAACTAATCAAGTTTTCAATAATCACTGGCGGAGCTAGCATAGGGTGAGGGGGGGGGGGGGCAATTGTCCCCCCTGACTTTGTAAAAAAATTCCCCAAACTACTAGTTTTGTAGGGGGGCATTACACTGTTTATTTAAGGTGCTTGACACTTTGACCCACCCTTTTGACATGAAAAAGAGAAAAAGTTGGTCCACTCCACCCTTAAAGAAGCAGACTGGAAAGTAAGGAAAATTTTTTCCTGAAAAGCTAAAGTTAAAAAAAAATGATAAAAATATAAAGAAGTGCTATATTTACAATATTTTTATAACAAATTATATGTATAAGATGCAATTGGTTTTAATTTGAACTTACCACTAAAATTAGTTTTTTTTTTTTTTTTTTTGGTTGAGAAACCGTTAAGAAAATGTTGTATACTTAGCATATCCCTTATTTTTTACCTATTACATTATTCATGGCATTTGTCTTTCTTGTTTATATCTCATAAATGACTTGTCCCATAAATAAACAGTGAAATGCCATTTAATATATATATTTTTTAACAATATGCAACATTTACTTTTTATTAAATTTGTTTACAATTGTTTATTTATTTTGTTACTATAATCAATTAATGTATTAATTTTTTTAATACTATCTTTTAATCTTGCCCCCTCCTAAACTGAAATTTTGGCTTCGCCACTGTCAATAATAATCAAGCAGAGCATTTATTCATTCCGTTACCTCTCTTCTAATTTCTCTCTTCTAATTTCAATATGTTATTCGTTCATTAATTATTTGTTGGGTTTTACGTGAAGTTAATTACATTGTAATAAATATATATAAGAGGTTACATGTGAATTTTTTTTATTCCCGCCTTTTTTGCTTAGTCATGACTCATGATTCATGAGGATGTAGAACAAATGTGTATTTTTATATTCTAAATTTATTTAATTCAATGAATAAAGTGTCAGTTGGATTTGATCTTGTACTGATTAATTATATATATTCAGCTTATTAATAAGAAAGTGTGTTCACGCTTCACACCATTTTTATTTTGGTTATTTTATCCCCAAGGCTAAGGCTAAGGCTAAGGCTAAGACTATCAGTACTTCTCTAATTAATATATGAGAAAAAATATGTTGGTTCGAATGTTTTGTGTCTTGTTGTGGTCTTGCCTTCTTCTGCTTTTATAGATATGCATTCCCGCCACTTGGGTTTTTTTTTTTAATGAATTTTTCAAAACAAACAGTTTAATGGTCTCTCTTTAATATTTCAATAATATAATCTAAAAAAGTTTAGTAACACAGCAAAATCTTACAATATTTTTATTTTGAATTGTAATAGATCTTGGTATAATTTTTATTTATTTATTTTATTTCATTTTGATTTATAGTTGTTAACAATTGTGAAAATAATGTAAAATTTTGTTGTGTCCATAAAGTAAAACTGCTCTAGGCAATACGGGAGATTTCTTTCTCAAATCACAGGAAACTATGTCTATTTAATTCCTACGGCTAAGACTATTTACTTCTCTTAAAATATGAGAGAAAATAGGCTGTTTTTCCTGTCCCACCACCTTGTTATGCAACTGCCAATGCTTATCCTGGTGGTGGGTATGCAAGTACCCAAGAGGCCAGGCCAAGCTTCTAATGATAAACCCAATGGAGCTGAGGTCTAAAAGAGGGAGTCAGCTTTTGTGAGTGCTGCTGTTGAAACTTGAAACCATAGCTGTCAGTGATGCTGGTGGCAGTTGAGGAGGTAATTAATGACTTTGCTGGGTAGTGCCTTTGGCTTTCGAGGTTGTTCATACGCATATATACTTCAGGGTCTTTAGGCATGTTGTGGAGTATTGTTGGTTGTGCATTTGTTAGTGGTTTTTGGTGTTGTAGTTCTGTTATGGTTCTGCAGGTTTGTTTGTGGTGTTGCTTCGACTGGCTGGGGCTTAATTGAGGTTCTTGTTGGTTTGTTGTTGTGTCTTCCTTTTAAGGGGCCTTGTCAGAAGTGTTGCTGGTTTGGGCTATTTGTAGTTCTGTATTGTTGTTGGTTTTGATAGAAATGATATTTGGAAAAGGTGAGAAATTTTAGTCCATAAAATGTCCGTAGAATATTTATATCATGTAAACAAGAATCATCACCATCATCCTGTAACAAACAACATTAGTTCAAATCTGATTGTATTTATAAAAAGATAAATCATAAAATTTAAGTTGGAAACTTGGAATTGGCATGGAAATTTTAAATATGTTAATTTGGGTTTTAATCCAATGAATGTTGTGGAAGATTATATAGGGCCAGTTTGATTATATGAAATGAAAAATTCTAAATTTATTAACTGATTTCTAATTAATTATAAATGCAAGATCTACTTAATCACTACAACAAAATGTATTTTTAGTGACGAAAATTAGTGAGGAAATATTTTTCGTCACTAAAAATACCGCTTTAGTGACGAAATATGAATTTCGTCACTAATAATGAAAAAAATTATAACATTTAGTGACGAAAATAAATTTCGTCACTATTGTGATCTGAAAAATGGGCGCTAGTAGAGGGAAATTTTGGCGCGAATTTAATTAATCTATAGTGATGAAATATTTCGTCACTAAAAGTTGAAATTTTTAGTGACGAAATATTTCGTCACTATAGGTATTATTATGGATAGTATTAGTGACAATATATATATATATATATATATTAAAATCATCTGGAGGAATAAATAGTTTTTTATTTTATTATTATTTTTTTAAATGTATTTTAAAATCAACCTTTCGTTAGTGAATAAATTATTTTGCAAGACAGTTTCAAAAATATTATGCTATCATTTTTTTAATAAACAAGTAGGTCCCACATGTAAATAAGAAAGTACCAAAATAAAATAAAATGAAAAAAAGAAGGTAATTATTTTTTGATTTCATAAATAAATTTCAAATCAACTTATTAATTTTTTTTAAATAAAATAAACATCTCATGTATTTTTATATATAAATATTTTAGTTAAAAATAAAAAATTGGTCCCAAACTTGGGGTCCATTGGTTGAGTGAGCAGTTGCGGTGGTGCAAGTAACGACAATTAGAAATATTGTAAAGCCCAAAGGCAAAAGGCAAAAGGCAAAAGGGTCATTTAGTTTAGCACTCTATACTCATCCCCTGATACCCATCCACAGTGATACCCATCCACAAATCGTCACAAATCTTTTCAAGTTCCCACCGTCGCCGATGAGCTCCCATCGTCGCCGTTAAGAGCCAACCGTCGCCGTTGAGCTCCCATCGTCACAGTCCCCTGACCACTAATCGTCACAGTCACAAATCTTTTCAAGTTCCCACCGTCGCCGATGAGCTCCCATCGTCGCCGTTAAGAGCCAACCGTCGCCGTTGAGCTCCCATCGTCGCCATTGAGCTCCCACCGTCGCCGATGAAGCTCCGTTAAGAGCCAACCGTCGGCGATTAAGCTCAACGGCGACCCTTCGCATTCCTTCGAACCGGTGACCATTCGACTTCCCGGCAACCCTTCGCATTCCTTTGAACTGGCGACCCTTCGCCTTCCTTCGAATCAGCGACCATTCGACTTCCCGGCGACCCTTCGCATTCCTTTAAATCGGCGACCATTCGACTTCCAGTGATCCTTCACATTCCTTTGAACTGGCAACCCTTCGCCTTCTCGGCGACCGTTCGCCTTCCTTCGAATCGGCGACCGTTCGCCTTCCTTCGAATCGGCGACCGTTCGTTACCAAAAGCTCAATTTCCTCCCGGTGACCGTTCGCCTTCCTTCCCTCAGGTCCTCTCTCTCTCTAAATTTTTTCAATTTTTTTTGGTTTTGATTTTTTTGCTTATTAACCCAAGAGAAATCTGACTTATCTATAATATTTTTTTGCTTATTAACCCAAGAGAAGTTTTGGTTATTGCTTAGCAGTTAGTGTTGGGTTAGTTATGCATTATAGTTATAGAGTGAAAATGTAATGCTCTTTTGGAATGCTGATGTTCTAGCATGTGTAAATTGTAATGCTTGTAGTGTTCTACGAAGCTTTAGTTTTGAGAGCTTAAGTATTTGCTAAGTCTGATTTGCTGGGTTTTAAGCTGATTGTAGTTTCAATTATTGCTTAGCTGTTTATGTTGGGTTAGTTAAACATGGTCAAATGAAAATGTAATGAAATTCTGGAATGAGAATGTTCTAGCGTGTGTAAAATGTAATGCTTGTAGTGTTCTGCAGAGGTTCAGTTTTTGATAATTTAAGTATTTGCTAAGTCTGAATTTTTTTGGGTTTAATGCTGATTAAAGTCTTGGTTATTGCTTAATTTGTAAGATGCAAATGTAATTTGAATGCGCATGTAATAGCACGTGTAATTTGTAGTGCTTATAGTGTTCTGCAAAGATTTAGTATTGAGAATTTAAGAATTTGCTAAGTCTGATTTTTTTGGGTTTTATGCTGAAAATTATAATGATTTTTTTGGGTGCTTGAGATAGTTATACCTATAATATGTTACTAGAGGGAGAAGTGCACACATTCACTTTAGTTACATATTCTATAACTTATAAAAGGACATATAGCGTACCAACTGGCTGTTGTCTTTTTTTCCTTTTTCATTTTATAAGTTTTGCACCCAAGGAGAGGGGGAATGGGATATTCAAACTAGCTAATTGTGCTACCCCTTGGGGTGCCAGCATGTTGTTGTCTTTTCAATTATTTATTTTTTGACAATTCAGATTCAGGTCATTCTCTCAAATTGGAGCCAACATTGTTTTTTTTTTTTTTTTTTTTTTAAAATTATAAATTTTGATGCTCAGACTATACATCTGGAATTAGATTCTGAATGGTGTGTTTAGTTATTCTTGTTTAAGTATGTTATTCTGTTCATGATGAAGTTTCTTACTGTATGTTTGTCTTTTCTTGTAATATATGCAGGTACAATGAGCTTGAGCAGCTTGTCTGTAGGATTTGTGACCTCGTTTTGAAATCCAAATCCCATTGGGATGCCCACCAAGTTTCTCGTAAACATCATGAGGTGATTTTTTACGATCCCTACCATATCATGTATGAATCCTAGACATGTAAAAATATCACGGGCTCTAGCTTATATGATCACTCATAAAAATATTAGATTACAAACAAATCACATGTATATACACAGGTTGACATGCTTAGATGTAGCTCCATTATGAATTATGATCTTCCATAATTGCACTGTGTTCAACTCTAAGGGTTTTTTCCCACCTTTTTGGTGTGGAAAGTGCAATGATGATATTTGTGAGAGTTCCTCTATGCTTACTTGGTTGTATTCAGAAATTTCCAAGTTAGAGAAGGCACTGTCTGATATTCTTCCCTAGTTAAAGTGAATAAGAGGAAACCATAAAAAAAAGAAAAAACCATATAACATTGTCTTTATGAATGGTGGAGGGTGCAATGCTTTATGATGTACTTGTGATTAATGTACGTTTTTTAGTAAGGATTATAATTTTTAAATGTGTATATATATTTATAAATAATTTAGATTTTTACCAAAAGGTTTACATCACAAAAACTGTTGGGGACAAGGCCACTTCACTTTCTTTTGCTTCGAGTGTTGTACTTTTTTGTTGGCTATTTTAATATAAAAAAGTCGTACTTAGTGTACAAAGCTCTCACTTTTGTGGATGAGAGATGGTGGTAGACAACCTTACCCCCTATTTTTTGAAGAGGCTATTATAACATACTGATGGCCTAGTAATGATAGTAGGATGTCAGGTAATGCCGTGTCAGTAACTGTGAGGGTAATGCCTTAAATGCTATTGCAGGACTGGATAAGTGGGTTTTGAGGTCTATTGAGTGAAAATTAATATCACTGAAGCCCTTCTTATGTTAACATGTAGGCATAAGACTAAGTCTAATTTATTTATTGGAAAACTACCCTTTTAAGCACTTGTTTAATACATGAAGAGATAGACTAAGTCTAATTGTTGTATTGCATATCTTTTTTCTTTTTGATAAGTATTTTATATGGCATATCTTTCTGACCCCTCCCCCCCCCCCCCCCCCAAAAAAAATATTTCTTTGGTTCTTAATGAGTATTTACTAATTGAATGTTTATGCTGGTACAGGCAATAAATACTATCAAGGCTAATGCAGCTGGACTAACCCGGATTAACAATGTGAAAGCTGAGCCCCATAAAGAGTTGATTAAACCTAAATCTACAGAGTTGCATAGTGTTAAACCTAAAAGCTCAACAGAAGTGCCCAAAAATCAGTCATCATCATCTGTGCTCCCTCCAAATTTTTTTGACAACAATGAGACGAAAAAGCTAAAACCCGGTATGAGCTTGTTCTGATTTTTCTTCTAAACATAATAACTATCATTTGTCAGTATTGTTATTATTTAGTTCACCACCAATTTTTGTCCCTGAAATGTGAAGTGCAGATAGAGTCAAAAGGTTCTAATAAAGACTTTAGCACAGTGAAACAAATTTATTTTATTTTTATTTGGAAGAAATGAACTTGATTAATTTGTTTCTTTCTGCCTTAGCGATTTCAACTCTTGAGGTTGTTAGTAGACAGTAGCTTGTTTGGCAACTAAAAAATTATACTTATTAAAATTGGACCCGAACCCAAAGAGAAAATATTGATATGGGTAGGGGTTTTGGACCGATAAGAAACAAGTCAACCTGAACCCAACTCATTGAAACAACAAGTTTTAGGTTGAGTTGTGGGTCACAAAGGTTGATCCTCATTTTTCTGACAGATTTTTTTTTTTTTTCTTACAATTTTTCCTTTTATTTTTATTTCTTTGGCTTTCTAACTCTCTGTAAATAAGTTTCACTCTTTCAATTGATCTTTCTTTGGTTTCACGAATCCAAGGCTTAAAAGGCTTCAGTTTAGTGACTATAGATTATATAAGCTTAAAAATTCATCTATTATTTAACTTTTAATTAAAAAAAAAAATTTATTTGTTCTCTTTTTTATATGAAAGGCAAACAAAGATAGTGATTAAGTTTTAGTGAATTGATTGATGAAGCCATGATTTCCAGTATTGTCTTTCCATTTCCAACTGTTTGGCGCAATGGGTAGGCATTTAAATAATCAATCATGTTTGAAAAATGATGTTGAATGTTCTTGGATTAAAATCCTCTAGGGTTCTTAAGGTAATTTTACCATAAAAATGTAAAAAAAAACGACACAACCGAAAAATTTTATTTTGAGCATATGTAGTATTAATGTTGTGATTGTTTGTTTCTTTCTTTCTTTCAAATGATAGGAAAATATTCTCAAAGTGCAAACGGATCATTGTCAAGATCCTAATGCAATTCCCCTTACACAAGAGGAGATCTCAAACTTGGTGTTTAAGAAGAAGTCTGGTATTGTAAAAGGACTTGGCATGAGACCTTCCTCTTCTCTAGTAACCACCGCCTCCTCTAATTCATCGGTGGAGTATATCCAACGGTTAGAAAATGAGATAATTGAGCTCAAAGAGGCAAGAGCTAGAGATCAAGAGGAGCGAGCTAAGGACCAAGAGGCACGAACTAAGCAAGATGAGATCCAAAAGAATATTCTTAACTTTTTGAGGAGGAAGGGTTATGATGATGCTCTTACTTATGGGGGTGGTTCAACTTCAAGTTAAAATACTTTTTGGTAAGTACTTTATTTGCTTTCTACAACTTATACATTAGGAATGGTGATTTTATAACATAGTTAATGTTTTTACTTTACGTTTTTAACGAAGTATTGTTTTTATATTTGTGCAGATTTTTTATTGGTGGCTTTTAGGTGATTTACTTTTGGCATTACTTGAAGGCATATGAGGACATCTTCCATTAGTTCTAAATAGGGTTTAGGTAGAGTTATTGAAATAAATGTATGGATCTTTTTTACTTGTGAAATGTATGGATATTTTTTTATAAATGTGATGTTGAAATAAATGTGTTATTCAAATGTGAGATTTTAATAATGTAATGACATGTTACAAGTTAATATCAAAGCCATGAAAAAAATAAAAACAGAAATTAAGTTTTAGTGACGAATATTTTCGTCACAAATATAGCAACAAAAAATTGTTTTAGTGACGACAATTTCGTCACTAAATATAGCAAAATTTTGTAAGAAATGGTTTTAGTGACGAAAATTTTCATCACTATATGTGCTTGGATTTTTTTAAAAATAGTTTTAGTGACGAATTTTTTCGTCACTATATGTACCCGAACATAGTTTTAGTGACGAAATTATTTGTCATTAAATATGATTTAGTAAACTAAAGTGTTTTTAGTGATGAAATATTTTCATCACTGAATAGTGTTTTTAGTGAGGAAAACATTTAGTGACGAAACGTTTTCGTCACTAAAAGTTTAAAAAAAAAAAATCAAATTGGACTTTTAGTGAAGAAATTTTTCGTCACCAGGACTTTTAGTGACGGGGCTATAGTGACGAAATGAGTTTCGTCACTAAAAGTCCAATTTCGTCACTAAAGGTTCTTAGTGACGAAAAACTAGACTTTTAGTGACGAACTTTTTCGTCACTAAAAATACATTTTGTTGTAGTGAATAAATCCCTTACGTAGGACTTAACACACGTCAACACAACACACACTTAAATAGTCTAACGGTCAATTAAATTCACATAATTTGGAGTATCACAAACCAATAATTATCTTATAAAGCCAAAGGCATTGTAGCTGGTCATAGCACCTCCCTATGTACAAAGTGTTTGGAGATCTAGGGAGGAAATGATTCGAATTATGGGGTTAGCAGTATGTTGTAATTATTTCTAAAAAAAAAAAAAAAAAATTTTCTTATAAACCTATCATATACAATGTCTCTCTCATGGCAAAGGGAAGCTATAAAATACATTCTTTATTTTTATAATTGTTACAATAAATGGAAGATAATCATTTGAACCATAGTTCTCATTGTAATAAAGTTTGGCAAAACAATTGAATGACAAAGCTCTTAGCTATACATTCTCCAAATTTCATTCCAAACATATAATTATAATAATAGACTCCACCCAAAATAAAAAGAAGTAATAGAATCAAGGTGGTCGATACCGTACCAATACCGGCTGGTATGTACTGTATTGGTATTGAAATGCCAACGTTTCATACTGGTTTAAATACTGGGCGTACCGGCCATGTGTTGACACCTCGTTTTGCAACCTGCATTTAACCTCACCTGGAGGGTAAAATGGTAATTTTGCCTTGGAAATATGCATCTTGATTTTGGTTATTAGATCCTTAATCTTATTTTACCAAAATGATCTTGTTGTTGTAACGATCAAATCAACTGGTCATAAGCCATAATCGGACCATCAAATTGAAAGTTATCATCAAATCAAGTTTTAATGGTTGAGATGCATCATCACAAATTGAGTCCGACTATATGTGATTATGGACAATTGATTTCAATTGGTTATAAGTATAATCAATTTGAGATCGATGATGTGTCATAATTTGATTGGTTAGGACTATATTTTATGATAGAGTTGCACACACCTAATTAACTAGATAGTTAAACATTAATTATTCAATGAGTAATTTGTGAAATTATCTTTTAATTAGAGTAAATTTGGAACCAATTAAGTTTGAAATGGGAGTGATTGTAGCCATTTAATGTTAATTGGGAGCTAATTTGGGACTTATTAATGTTAATTGTGCTGAAACCATTTTCTAACAAATGACCTCTGCTCACAATTTCATCATTATTTCTCAAAATATTTTGAATTTGTGAATAAGGTTACTTTTCCTAGAAACTAGACATTCGGGGCTTCAATTTGAGCATAAGAACAAGATAATTCTGATCAGAATTGAATCAGATATGATATTTCGAAGTTGGCTCTACAGGTTGTTACAGTAGCTACGGGAAAACCGAATTTTGGCTTGCTCCTCACTCCCACCAATCTCTTCATTTAATGCACCAGATTTTCCCTAAGGCTAAAATGAGGTCTAGGTTCATGATTCTTTATCAACCCTCATTAAATGAAATTCCATTTATATTTCCTCCATCACTACTATATATATCCTCCCTCTCTTTCATTCCAAGGCACACAAAAAACCCCCTCTCTACCCCTCTCTTGAGTTCTAGTGAAGTTGAGTAGTCTTGTCATATTTTGGTATTCCTGAGACTCAAGGTATTGAGTGAGACTCACTCTTCCTCTCCTAACTCTTCTTTTCCTCCACCCTTAGGACCTCTACCAAGAGTCTCCTCCTTTACCGTATGGATCTTGCATGAAGGTATAATCCCTTTCCCTAACTTGTTTTGTGTTGCCATGATGAGAATTTAGAATTAAAGTATGATAGTAGTTATTTAAATTCCCTTGAATATGTTTGAATGTTCTTAATTGTTCTTATGCGTTCTTCACATATTCTTGGTTGTTCATCACATGTTCATGCATATCACTAGTTTTAATTTTAAATCCACATTAAAAAAATGAAAAACATGTTTGTTTAATAATTCTTTCAAATCCTTGAATCTAGGTTATCACCATTCACACACATTCACTAGAATTTATTTTTCAATCAAAATGCAATACTTAATAAATTGAATTAGGATTTATCACATGCCCACACTTTAAATTCAATATGTAAATTGATTGACATATTGGATGATATGATATGAATGTTGGCCATCATAGTGTAGAAGACCGGTTTCATCGGGTAAGGTGGGTGCCTAATATCTTCTCACCATGTAACATAGCCTCTGAATTTAGATCAAGGGTTAGTAGATCAAATGCTTAACCATGTAATTTTCGAATTTTAGATTGTAACTAGGAAACAAAACCATATACTTTATCTTAGATTATATCTATGACCAAAGCTGTGTAATTTCCCATGATCAATGTAAATTTAATTTCAAATAAATAAAATGAGGAAATTTTCAATTTTGGTTTTTTTATTTATTCCAATAATTAAATAAGTGGCGACTTCATTATAAAACCCTTAATGTAAAGGGGAAAATATAATTAGTCGAACCTCCATTTTGAGAGGCAATAACATGACTCCACCCATTCACGTGGGTTTGGCCCAACACATCCTATAAGTGTACTAGCCGATTTTGGGTGTACCGGACGTACCGGCCAATACAGAAAAAAGCTTATTTATTTATTTAATTTTTATTTATGGTTTTGTAATTTTTGAATTTTTGTAAGGGTAGAATGGTAACTTATTTGCATTAACTTATTAGTATTATTTGTTTTCTTAGTATGCAATGAACAATTAAGATTTCTATTTTTTATCTTGTGTTTTTTTTTCTTTTTTCTTTTTGTTGATGCTAAAGTCTAAAACCATGAATAATTTATTCTGAATTGAGGTAATGTTTTATGGTAAACTTTTATATTTATTATAATATATATATATATATATACACACCGGTATTGACCGGTATTGAAATATATTGTTCCACTAATCAAACTGGTATAGTCTTTGATACGAGATTAACTCCCTTGGATAGAACGTTAGTCTACAGAATAACTCTTTAGCAATGATTTAACTTTAAACCAAAATTTCAACTTTTTTTGGACTAACTCCAAACTTTCAAAAACAATTTTGAGCAAACATAAATCATCTTATGTTCCATTTTTTATATTTCACTTTATGTTCCACAAATTATGCTAGGTCATGTGTCTAATTTATTTTATTTTAAAATTTGATTATTTTATAAGAAAAGTAACAACAATATATGGCAAGTCAAGATTTGAACTATAGTGCCAATTGCCAACACAAACCATCTCGAGCACTATAGTTTGGCACTTTGGCTATCCAATTTTGTTTTCTTCTTTTTCTTTATCTTTTTTGGTCTTTTCTCTTGTTAGAGATATATTAGCTCATTAGCATAGGCCCAATCCTAATTCTACTTTGTGTGCAAATCAAGTCTCTTACTTGTATAAGAAGTCTATAAGTTTAGAGTTTAGTCTACTATATATACTCATGTTATAGTTCATTGTAACACAGGTTTTGTACTACACTATTATATAATAAAGATGTAACCCTTAAGGGTTTCCTCCGTAGACGTATGCCGTAAGGCTGAACCACGTAAGCCTTATGTTCTTGTGTTCCTATTTTATACTTCTCTCTTTTGCATATATTCAAGCATATTCAACATGGAATATATCATAGCTAATATTTAACATGGTATCAGAGCCACCTTTCTATGGCCATGATTTTCCTTACGGTGTGTTTAAGAACAATCTCTGTCTTCCTCGGTGTTTCTTCGCTGCGTTCATCTTCTTTGGTTTCTCATTACTGCCGTTAAAACTCTCCGGTATAGTCATATAACTGTTAGAAGTTGCATCAACACTATAAGACTATTGTCTTCCTCAAACCATTGTCACAGAGCCAAAATTCATTCAAGGGATCTTCTTACTCTTATCAAATCTCAAGGTTTCATCAAGCTTCCATCTTGAGTTTGAGAGGGGGTGTTAGTGATATATTAGCCCATTAGCATAGACCCAAGCCTAATTCTACTTTGTGTGCAAATCAAATCTTTTACTTGTATTAGAAGTCTATTAGTTTAGGGTTTAGTCTACTATATATACTCATGTTCTGGTTCATTGTAACATAGGTTTTGTACTACACTCTTATATAATAAAGATGTAGCCCTTAAGGGTTCTTCCATGGATGTAGGCCGTAGGCCGTAGGCCGTAAAGTTGAACCACGTAAATCTTGTGTTCTTGTGTTCCTATTTTATGCTTCTCTCTTCCGCATATATTTAAGCATATTCAACATGGAATATATCATAGCTAATATTTAACATCTCTAAATCCATATTCTCTTTTCTTCCTTTAATGTCACTTGCCTATTGGTCTTTGCCTCATTGCATGCCTCTATCTCCTATCACTTTAGCCCTAATGATGAAGCCATATTACCATAAGCTAAATTCTTTTGCTTGATTGCTTCATAATAATGATCATCAACTCCACTCCATTTGCGCTGACGAATCTCTCCTTGTTCTCCAATGGCATCAACAAGCAACAAAAACACTAGCCAAAACAAGTTATCTACCATCTCCTCCAAACTCTTTGGATCATTGGACTTGTACATAGCCTAAAGCACAAGGTCTTCATCATTTATCTTCCCAAACATAGGTTTTACATTCTTTCTTTGATTCCCCTGCTTCTAAGAATACCCTTAAAATATTGAGCCAATAAAAACAATGTTCGATTTAATTTTTTTTTATTATTATAAATAATTCATGAAAGTGATAAGATTTTATTAAATTATACTACCTTCATATGCATACATTATTGACACAAACTTTTATTATCAAGTAATAACCATTAACAAAAAATCAGGTCAATAATATGAAAATTTTTTGTATTCACTAAATTTATTGGTATGTAGCTCTCAATCATTTTAATTCTTTCTCAATCATTTTAATTGGTATAGCGACACCAATATACCATTTAGGGCTATCTAGGTGAACCGGTGACCCACCAGAACCAACCGACCTAGCACCATTGGAACTGAGGCCAACCCAATTAGAGCAACCTGTGGTCGGTAGTGGGTCTTTGACGTCAGAACCCAAAAGGTGTGGGTTGTTTGGTGGTTTTGGGTTTCAAAACCCGACGGTATTACAATCACATCCTCAGTCCGTCGAGATACGAACCAAATCTGGCAAGATCTCGTCGAGATCTAGTCCAAATCCTTCAAGATTCGATGAGATCTTGACGGATCCGGCCAAATATCAGCCAAATCCCCATGGATTTTGGCCAAATATCGGCTAGATCTCGATGGATCTGGCCAGATCTCGACGGATCTTGCCAAATCTCGACCCCCATGACGAAACTCGAAATTGACCGATACAACCCAAAACCTGAAACGACCTGAACTGGCTGATCTTATGAGAATTCTGAGTCGGTTTCGAGTTTTGATTTTATCCACTTGAAAATATCGGGTTGAGTTCGGGTCGGGTACTAACCTGACCCGGCCCAACCTGTGGACAGCCCTAATACCATCCATGGTGCATGAATAATCAAACTCTTTAAATTGTCTTACCATAAAAAGGTTCACAGAGTCAGACAAGAGTGCTACGCAATATCCTAAAGCTTAATTTGAGTTTTCCAAATTAATATAGGGAAACACATTGACCGTTACTCTTGCCTTGTTCTCCATCATCGCAAACTTTTAACTTGAACGTACTGGGACCTCCCCTATGCGTGGGGTTCAACTTTAAGAACACCTCCATGCATGATTGGCTGAGTGAGTCAATAGTATGTGTAGGCCAGACTGGTAAGGTGGGCCATTTTCGGAGGCAACGATTTTGTGAAGGATTAATTTAATTTGTATAGCTATATCTTATGTGAGCAGGAGAAATTTAAGCTGAACCTGTTAATGTTATGGAGCTGATCAACCCAAGGATGTAAGGGCCAGAAGTTACGATGATATTTTTTTATTATATATTTTTTGTAGCAAAGGTTGGACTTAGATTTACGGTTTTGGACAAGTAAATTATGAACAACTGCAAGAATTGACGTACAATATTGTTATGTTGTCCACGGCCCTGCAAGGCCTTCGAGCTGACCTTTTCTCATTTCAGCTGGGCTCATATATAGTTGCTTTTTAGTTTTACGCTCCATTTGTTTTGATAAATCTATTTGTTTTAATGAAAAATTTCTTATGAATATAGATTAAAAAAAAAATAGTTTTCTTATGTACTAGTAGCTTTAGAAAAAATATATCAAAGGAGAATTATGTTTGATCAATGAAAAACCTTATTAAAAGATAAATCAGTAAATTTTTTTCGAAAAGCAACCCTATTTCAAGTCACACTAAATAAATTAAGTTAAGAGGAAATATGTAAACTATTGAAAACAATTTTATCTCATTTTGAGGTCACTACTCACTACCAAACATGGAAAATGAAATATTTTTTTGAAAAATAACTTATTTTTTCATAGAAAATATTACTAGTATAAAAAGAAATGGAGCGTTACTTTTTTTTTTCTCCCCCTAAATGCGTTGAAGTTTTATTTTAATGTTCTTGAATTACAAATAGATCAATATATAATGAGTTTACATTGTGTCCAGATGTGGCGTAACCCCCTTGGTTTATGCCATCCAATAACACAACGCCACAACATCATTTTTTAAAAAATTGAATACAACTTGACACAAACAAACGCCATTTCACAGAACAAAATCCCATGTCCTCCTTTCTAATTTCTATCATTCAAGTTAAAATTAAATCTCATCTTTTCCTCACAGGAAGCACCGATCTAGCAACCCACCACACACACATCGCCAAAGTCGCTGCCGTCACCACCGCTTAATCTTCTCTCCATTTCTCTATAACAAATCTAAACCAACATTAAATTAAATTTGTAAAAAGTACCCAATCGATTTCCAGCCCACAACAATCTCAAAAGTTGGAATGAAACCCCAAGAACTACACTAGGATGAAGAAGAAGAAGAAACTTTGAAGTTTGAACAGCAATTTTATATACCAATAATGAAATTTAAAAAACCCATTTCATGAAACTCGCAAAATACAACAAAAAAACAATAAACCCATCTAAATTTTCTCTAAAATAGAGCAACTCAAAAGTGACCCTATTGAAAAATCTTATAGATCATATTAAATAAACCATAAGTCTTGGATATCATCAAACCCTAAAGTCACCATCCCTATCTCTATCTTTGCACACACACAATGAACCACCAAGTGACTAACCCATTGCCACAAAAAATCCTTCAAACCTTAGAAAACCCATACCCTTAAACCCCAATCAAACCAGATACAACATATGTTGTGGAGACTAGGATAGTAGATAGGATGACAGCAACGACAACAAATTTTGTTGCTTGTGGTGGCATACAATGGCGTATGATGGCATATGGCGACAAGGGTGGTGGGGTGCTGGGTGTGCTTCTTCTCTGTTCTTGAAGACTTGAACAATAGAAAGAAAACGTTCGAGATTTTGATTTGTTTTGATTTCTGAAATAGGATTGTGCGTGGAAAGATGTATTTAATTTTTTAGTTAAAGGCTGATGTGGTTATATTATTGGTGGCATAATCCAAGGGGTTTACGCCACATTCGGACATAATTTAAGTTTATATACGAGAGATGCTACGTCTACAACATTTTGACAATATTTTTACAACAAATTATGGGTGGTTAGTTATTACTGATTCAAATTTGAACTTAGCACTGAGTTTACTTTTTTAAGCCAACAATAACAACCAGTAATAACCTGTCATTTAGGATTTGTTGTAAAAATGTTGTAGACATATCATTTCTTTATATAATATATAATAATGTTGATTCTCAATATATATATATATATTAATAGGAAAACTGAGAGAAAATCCAATTAGATTTTAAATTGGAATTCAATTAGAGTCTAATTTTGTGCCACATGTCTCATCTAATCTAAAATTTTAAATTTTTGGGCCAAGTGAGTTAATTTAGTGTAAAATTTTAAATTTTTTGGCCAAGTGAGTTAATTTAGTGTAAAATTTGGATTTCAATTAGAGTTTAATTTTGCCCCACTTGTCCCATCTAATTTAAGTTAATAAATTTTTGTGCCAAATGAGTTAATTTAATGTAGAAAACGATAAGTTTAATATAAATACTCCCTCCGTCCCATATTTTTTGTCCTGTTTGAAAAGTTAAAATTTTTAAGGGAACATCATTTATTATCTTGTCTACCTTTTAAAAATGTATAAGTTTTCAAAACTACCCTTAAAAAAATTTATCAAAAAATTGAATTAATAAATTAATAGGGGTATAATAGGAACATTAGTAAATTAATGACTTTTATTTTTAGAAATAGGACAATATTTTAGGACATCTCAAAATGGAATAGAGGACAAAAAAAATGGGATGGAGGGAGTAAATCATAAAAAAACCTAATCATATATCTAACTCTATATTTAAAATTAGAGGAAGAGAGAGTTTGAATGGTTTTATATTTATAAGCCTTTTATATATATATATATATATAACTAAAAAAAAATCAAATTTATAAGTCATTTATGTAATACACAATAAGTATGTATAGTCTAATACTAATTAGGTAATATATATATATATATTTTTTTTTTTGCTTTTTTAAACCAAAGTTTAGAGAAAATTCAATGGAATCAAAATTGGATTTTGCTTTTGTTAGCTTTCCATACAAATTAAATTGATTAGATTTTTGATTTTTTTCTGAACTAATGAGCATATTTTTTACACTGTTTCTATTTAGACTTGTATGCAAAGATATTGAACATAACAAACTGTATATAATTGAGCTGAATGATCCCATGCACCTATTCCCATTCAATTTGGAAGCAGAAGAGGCTTGCCGTCACACTTCCTGTAAGTTTTTTTTTTTTTTTCTTGGCTTAGTCTTTGTTTGGTCTTTGTTTAGTTTTTTATTTGAATTTTTTTTTTTCCTTTTAATGTCGTAAACATGTTTCGAGGCTCAATCCACAATCTCTCTAGTTTTTTGGGATCTGGGTTGTCATTTTTTTGAGTCAAATATGCTTCTTCCATTTTTTTGGGTGGAAAATTTTGAGGGATATGCATGTGGGTCTTATGTGTACTTTGGAAGCTTATACATAAAATGAAAGCGTGATCTGATTGAATGAGCTTGGTTGTGAAGTTACTTGAGCTTTTGCTACGAATGAAAAGAATAAATTTTTTTAATTGGTTGATGTTTTAGATTTTCCATAATTCCATTTGATCTGTGAGCTATGTGAATAGATAATTTTTTTTTTTAAAACTATTGGATGGTGCTTTGTGATTGTTTTAAGTACATTTAAAATTTGGATGTGTTGCAAGTTGTGGGAATCATTAATTTTACAGGATTAAATGGATGCGGAATACTTGTGCAAGTTTGGCTGAGCGTATTTAATGGCTTTGATTAATAAATGCAGTAGATATAATAGCAAATATGAGATTGTCTCTTAGATTGGTAATTTCTATAATATTTATTTTTTCACTTTTCTGGGTTTAAATTGTAAAATAAAATCTTTTTAATATCATGTGGGGGCCAAAACTTGAGTTTTTGCGCTGGGTTTAAAGTCCCATTCGTTAATTATAATATGTCCGAGGAGAAGAAAGCACGAGGAAATGCCCTGTAATAGATAGTAGAGCAAATAAGTATCCAAGGGTGTTGGTCCGAGAGGGCCATCCTCCTCGGATCTGACAAATATTTGTAAAGTGACCATCGTCTTACCCTGGATGACCTTCCAGGAAACTCCAGTAATAAAGATAAACTTCAAATGTACAGGGAAGAGATAAGAACACAGAAATATCTAAGAGAAAAGCTGTCACCACCGCATTAAATGCACTACAGCAGCTTTCCTGGCCGCATTAATGTGGAGAAGACCTCTGAACAGTACTTTCAACTACAACCGCCCATAGAAAACTATAAAAATCTGTTTAACAGGATAGATACGGAGGTCTGAGGTTGGATGAAGGACAAGTGGACGATGGAAATAGATTAGAGGGGACTATATAATGGGGAAAGACCTCCATAAGTGGGGGATCGGAAAAAATACTAGGGAGAAAATTAGGAGAAGATTCACTGTAGCACTAGAAAGAACATAACACCTGAAATTGCATGTCCCGTCGAAAACTTACTCCTCGGACTATAATTCAACCTTAAATTACATGTGTATTCCTCCTCGGACCGGCTTAGAACCCTGATTAACTGTTAAAAATCCATTATAAGCCCAATTCTTTCGCCTACTCTCTTACAAATTTATTGTATTGAGCTTATTAGGCCCATTTCCATTTCCTATTGGGTTTGGGCTGCAATTTGTGGCCTTACAATTGGCGCCGTCTGTGGGGAGAATTAGTGCTAGTAAGGTTTATAACAGCTATGACGGGTTCAGGACCACATGAGATCAGTCCACCCCATGCAGAATCTGTTAACGTTCATCAGCAAGGTGAGCTCCACAACCTTGAACATAGAAATCATGTAGATAACCAGCAAGAGGGTAGCTCGCAGACGCTCCATGCTGGTAGAAGTGGCTATCGACGAAGGAGTCACTTGGCACATGAGCAAGTCGATGAAAAGGATTTGCAACGAGAGATTGAAGATCTAAAAAGGAAACTTTGTCATGCATAACGAAAACAAACCCCTTCTAGTTCTGATGTTTCTTCCAACGATGAAGGAGATGCCAGTTATAGGGAACTCTCAGAAACCCCACCTAGTTAATCTTATTCTTATGAGGAAGAACATTCTCACAAAAGGAGGAGAAAGAGTCCATCTGGGAGGGGGGTAGGAACTAAGGTCATGAAGAAGGCTCTGAGCCAAATTTCTAAGTCCCCCTTTACTCGGGGAATAGAAAAGGCAAATCTTCCCAGACGTTTCCATCAACCTACGTTCACCATGTATAATGGACGTACCGATCCTGTGGAGCATGTAAGCCAGTTCAAACAGAAGATGACAGTTCATTCTCAGGATGAGGCCTTGCTGTGCAGAGTGTTCCTCTCCAGCTTAGGACTGATGCCGATGAGGTGGTTCGATGGGTTGAGGACTAATTCCATCAACTCTTTCAAGAAGCTTACTCAATCATTCTGTTCCCGGTTTATTACGTGCAGTAGGGTTCCTCAACCCTTAGATTCTCTACTGTCTATGACAATGAGGGAAGGAGAATCTGTGAAGTCGTATGTTGAAAGATATTGGGAGATGTTCAATGAGATTGATGGCGATTTTGATGAAGTCGCTATTAGAACTTTCAAGGTCGGCTTCCCTTCCGAGTATGGTTTGAGAAAATCCCTGACAGGTAAGCCTGTCACCAGTTTGCAACAACTAATGGATAGGGTGGACAAGTACAAAAGGATAGAAGATGATCAACAACAGGGAAAAGGGAAAGCTAAGTTTGTCCCTCAAGAAAGGAGAGATTTTAGGTTGGACAAATACAACAATAACCGGCCGAAAAGGGATTATATCGAGCAGCAAGGGTCAAATAACAATCAAGTGGTCGGAGCTGTATTCCGAGAACTCGTGCATCAAGTCTTGGAAAAGGTTAAGAATGAATCCTTCTTCAAATGACCTAATAAGATGATGGGAAATCCTGAAAAATGAAACCGAAATCTCTATTGTCAATACCATCGAGACTATGGTCACACTATCGAGGATTGCAGAAGTTTATGGGATCACTTGGACCAACTTGTCCGAGAAGGCAAATTGAAGCAGCTATTGCATCACTCTAGTAGCTTGTGTGGTCAGGCCGATACTCGGCCGGAAAGGGAGAATCCTTCAAGACCCCCTGTTGGAACTATCAACGTTATTTTTGCGGTGCCTGGCAGAATGGGGTCATGCCCTTCTAGAGTAATGTCCGTGGCTCGCCTGTCTTTTGAGGATGGTAGCCACAAGCCGAAGAGAGCTAGACTAGATCAGCCCCTGGTCATGGGGTTCTCAGACGAAGACAAGATTGGAACTATTCAGCCTCATGATAATGCCCTGGTGATCATACTCCGAATTGGAGGTTATGATGTGAAGAGAGTAATGGTGGATCAAGGTAGCGCGGTCGAGATTATGTACCATAATCTTTTTAAAGGGCTGAATTTAAGAGTTGAATATCTGACACCTTACAGCTCTCCCCTAGTAAGTTTTGAAGGGAAAGTTATTATCCCGAAGGGACAGATCAGACTACCAGTGCAGACCGGTTCGGAAACGGTGGAAGTAGATTTTATCGTGGTGGATGCGTATTCTCCTTATATAGCAATTGTTGCCAGACCTTGGCTTCATACTTTAGGAGCGGTTTCTTCCACCCTACATCAGAAGATCAAATACCCATCCGGAGGCAAAATAGAAGAAATATTGGGTGATCAAACCATGGCGCGACAGTGCATGGTTGCAGCTATCTGACACAAGCCTGAAGTAGAATCTGTGACTCCCGGAGAGGAGTTATAGCAGTTAAAACCCCTAATGTTACCTATGGGTGGGACATCCGATGAGGTGAAGTGTGAAGATCTTGTGAAAATCACAATAGAAGACGATCCGGAGAAGTTTTTTCAAGTCTGATCCCAACTACCTCAGCAAGAAAGGGAGGAATTGGTTGGTAGAGTTCCTTAAACAAAATATTGACGTCTTTGCCTGGAATACTTACGAGGCCTCAGGGGTGGATCCAGACTTCATTTGCCACCACTTGAATGTTAATCCGTTAGTAATTCCCAAAAAGCAGCTCCCTCGTTGTCCGTCCAAGGAGCATGCAGAAGCAGTCCGTCAGGAAGTAACGAAACTCAAATAGGCTGGGGCTATCAAGGAGGTCTTCTATCTCGAATGGTTGGCAAACATGGTTGTAGTCAAGAAAAAGAGTGGAAAGTGGCGAGTGTGTGTTGATTTCACAGATTTAAATAGAGCTTGCCCTAAAGATCCATTCCCCATGCCCAAGATCGATCAGCTGGTGGACGCCACTGTAGGCCATCCTCAGATGAGTTTCTTGGACGCTTTTCAGGGTTATCATCAGATACCTTTGACCTTGGATGATCAAGAAAAAACTGCTTTTGTTACTCCTGTTGGGAATTACCATTACAAAGTGATGCCATTCGGCCTGAAGAATGCAGGGTCCACCTATCAGAGAATGATGACGAGGATGTTCGAGTCATTATTGGGGAAAAATATTGAGATTTATATAGACGATATGGTGGTGAAAAGCAAAATGGTTTCAGAACACCTAGGGGACCTCCAAGTTTTCTTCGAAATTCTCAGGAGCTATAAATTACGTTTAAATACTTCTAAATGCTCATTTGGTGTAGGATCGGGCAAATTCTTGGGCTACATGGTTACTCACAGGTGAATTGAAGTTAATCCCGACCAGATTAAAGCCATCAACAATATGCAAACTCCTCGGAACCCAAAAGAAGTGCAAAAGCTAACTGGTATGGCCGCCGCTTTGAACATGTTCATATCTCGATCAGCAGATAGATGCAGACATTTCTTCTTATTGATCAACAAATGGAAGAACTTTGAATGGACAAAGGAGTGTGCCGAGGCCTTTCAGCAACTCAAAAACTATCCAGCACGACCACCAGTCATGTCTAGTCCTGAGCCAGATGAAGTTCTTTTTGCCTATATTGCTGTAGCCTCGTGTGCAGTGAGTTTGGTGCTGATATGAGTGGATAATGGTATACACGACCAGTGTATTACGTAAGTAAGTCGTTGCATGAAGCGGAAGTGCGTTACCTACCACTGGAAAAAGCTATCCTGGCAGTGGTGCTTGGCACGCGTAAGTTACCTCACTATTTTCAAGCACATACAGTGGTTGTTCTTACACAACTCCCGCTAAAAACCATACTCAGAAGTGCCGATTACACGGGAAGGATAGCTAAGTGGGGTACAATTCTGGGGGCTTTCGATATCAAGTACTGCCTCGTACCTCCGTGAATGGACAAGTCCTCGCGGACTTGGTGGCAGAATTCACCGAACCTGAGGTAGACGAATTACTGGCAAACAGAAACAAGGATGAGAAGTTGGTTGATACGATCTCCCAATACTGCCCTCCAACATGGGAAGTACATGTAGACGGAGCATCAAACCAAAAAGGCTCGGGGGTTGGATTAGTACTGACGTCTTCTGAAATGGTTATTATTGAGAAGTCTTTAAGGTTAGACTTTCCAGCTACGAATAATGAAGCTGAGTATGAAGCTCTATTGGAAGGAATGGCTATGGTCCAAAGGATGGGAGGAAAGTCCATAAAACTCTTCTCGGACTCAAGGCTGGTTGTTGGTCAAGTAAAAGGGGAATTCGAGGCCAAAGATGAAAGGATGCGGGGGTATCTTAACCAAGTTAAAACCATGCAGTCGAAATTTGAATCCTTTAACTTACTACATGTCCATAGAAGTGGCAATGCATATGCGGATTCTTTGGCCATGCTTGTAACCTCCTCGGCATAGAACTTGCCTTGAGTAATCCTTGTTGAAGACTTACGCAAACCCTCGGCAACAGTAAACACGGTTCAAATTAACCAAATGAGAGTGGGACCGAGTTGGATGGATTCCATCACGCAATTCTTGAAGGAAGATGTTTTGCCTGAGGAAAAAATTGAAGTTGACAAGATACGAAGAAAGGTTACTAGTTATTGGTTGTCGGAGGATGGCAAGCTATACAGGTGTTCCTTTTTAGGGCCTTATCTGTTATGTGTTCATCCCGAACAAACCGAATCACTCCTAGAAGAGATGCATGAAGGAATCTGTGGAAGTCACGCTGAAGGCAGATCCTTAGCACATAGGGCCATTACTCAAGGTTACTGGTGGCCAAATATGCAGAGAGAAGCTTTGAAATACGTTAAAAAGTGTGATCAGTGCCAGCGGTACGCACCGAGTATACACCAACCAGGGGGAATGCTTAATCCACTATCTAATCCATGACCATTTGCTCAATGGGGCTTAGACATCGTCGGACCATTTCCCAAAGCAGTGGGAAACAAGAAGTATCTCCTAGTCGGCACAGATTATTTTATGAAGTGGGTTGAAGCGGAACTTCTAGCAAATATTCAAGATGTGGATGCAAAAAGATTTGTATGGAAAAACATTGTCACTCGGTTTGGCATCCCTCATGTGCTCATCTCGGACAATGGACTTCAGTTTGATAGCAAAATGTTCAGAAAATACTGCGGTGAACTGGGGATTACTAACAGGTATTCTACTCCGGCTTATCCCCAAGGGAATTGATAGGCTGAAGCTGTGAATAAAGTCATATTAAGTGGGTTGAAGAAAAGATTAGATGATGCAAAAGGTAAATAGGTTGAAGAACTTCCACACGTATTCTGGACGTACAGAACCACTCCTCGTAAGTCTACTGGAGAGACCCCTTTCTCAATGACTTATGGAGCTGAAGCCGTCATCCCTTTGGAGTCTGGGTTCTCGACAACGAGAACCAGCTCGTTCAGTCCAAAAGACAACGATGAGCAACTAGCAAGAAATCTAGACCTGATTGAGGAAAAGAGAGAGAACGCCATGGTTTAGTTGGCGCATTATCAGCAGAAACTAAAGCGGGGTTATGATGCCAATGTAAGCTTAAGATCTTTAACTCCTGGTGATTTGGTACTACGTAAAGTTGTGGGAACGGAAAAAAATCTGGCTTGGGGAAAATTGGGGCCGAATTGGGAAGGACCTTATCGTATCACCTCCAACGCTGGCATTGGAGCATACTTCTTAGAAGATCTAGACGAACATGTAATACCACGTCCTTGGAATGTAAATAACCTAAAGAGGTATTATTATTAACAAGTGTTTATTTGATCAATATGTGTTTTTTATATAAAATGATCATACTGTTCATATTCTATTAAGTGTTTAAACTTAAATCCGATCATGCCTGGAGTCCTCGGACCAGATGATTTGGGTTAGTTAACACTCTTTCTCAATTCTATTAAGTGTTTAAACTTAAATTCGATCATGCCTGGAGTCCTCGGACTAGATGATTTGGGTTAGTTAACACTCTTTCTCAATTCTATTAAGTGTTTAAACTTAAATCCGATCATGCCTAGAGTCCTCGGACCAGATGATTTGGGTTAGTTAACACTTTTTCTCAATTCTATTAAGTGTTTAAACTTAAATCCGATCATGTCTGAAGTCCTTGGACCAGATGATTTGGGTTAGTTAACACTCTTTCTCAATTCTATTAAGTGTTTAAACTTAAATCCGATCATGCCTGGAGTCCTCGGACCAGATGATTTGGGTTAGTTAACACTCTTTCCCAGTTCTACTAAGTGTTTAAACTTAAATCCAATCATGACTGGAGTCCTCGGACCAGATGATTTGAGTTAGTTAACACTTGTTCTAAGTTTCTTTAAGTATTTAAATTTAAGTTTAAGCATATTACTTAAAGTTCCCATTTGGGTTAGTCATATTTATTGTTACCTTGTTACTATTGAAAATGCTTACTTGGTTCATGCATTGACCCAGGTTCTGGACTTTTTTAGTTGAACTAATCTTCTAATATGCTTTATTTGCCTAATATAATCATACGTACAATTCAAATAAAAAAAAAAAAGATGAAAACAGAGGAGTTCGCCACTAATTATCATGACTTGTAAAGCAAAAGGGGGGTATTTTCATTGATAATAAGAGTGAAGTACATGTCTTTAAAAAAATATATATATATAGAAACATTAAACAAAGGAAATAAATGTACTACTAAAACTAATGTCCTAATCTTGTGCCTTGGGAGCCCCTGGGTCAGCAACTTGCTTGGACTGAGAGATGGCGGTGTCTGAAGCCTTGCCTTTACCCTTATCTTGGTTCTTATCCTTGCTCTGGGGAGCTTCAACTTTTTTCCCTTGGCCAGCATCTTGGCAAGAGTCTGTTGGAACTTCCACAGGAGCAGGAGGGGCTTGATCTGTTGTAGGAGCCTCAGACACTTGGGCAGTCTGTTCTGGAGGAGGAGAGCCAAAATCTGGGAGCTCGCGGATGTCCGAATCATAATAGATGCTCTCAGGTCGTTTTAGGCTGGAATCAGCAGGGATCCCAGCGGCATCAAGGGCTTTACCCCAAGTGATGTCGTAGTAATCCCTAGCTATGGCAGAGAACTCCTCTGTGAGCCTGCTCTGAGTCTCCTGTACCCCCAGGGCATATGCAGCCTACTTTTCGGCCTCAGCTGCCTCCTTTAGTAGTTGGGCAGCCTCCCTGGCCTTGCGGAGTTCTTTGCGGAGATCCGTCACCATCTGCTTTTCTGTTGCCAGATTAATTTCGCAGTAGTGCAACTCCTTGCGAAGATCCTCAGCCTGTCTCTCAGTTGTTTTTAGGCCTGCTTCGACGCTATCTTTGTCCCTGAGAGCTTGTTTCACCTGCTCGGCCAGTTGTGCTTGTTTATCTTTCAGTGCACCTAGCTGAGCCTCTGTAGTGTCTCGGGCATCCAGGGCAGACCTCATCTCGTTGCGGGAGTTCTTTACCCACTCCTCGGCCATGAAAACTTGTTACGTAACCTAGTAAGTAAATTTTTTTTTTTAGAAATGATACTTCTGCTATAAAATGCAAGTAAATATAAATGAAAAAGTGAGCAGAATCGCTTACCATAGCCAAGTCCCTTTTTAGGGAAAGGAAGACGTCCGGATGGTTAAAGCTCCTGTACGCCGCCATATCCTGAGGGAGGAGAAGAGGCTGCTCTAGAGCCTCAGCCAACAAGCTAGCATGCCCCCCGCGATAATGCCTAAGCGTGGCATCAAACGCAATGGGCATACCATCAACTTCCAACACAGGTGACCAAGTACGTGCAGGCCGACGTACTTGGGCCACCAGGGCATTTTCTTGATTATCCATGGAGCTGGACCTTCTGCTCCTATGGTCTTGCTGTGTCTGTTTGGCCTACTTGTTTCCTTTGGAGGGGCCCAACTCCCCTTCTTCCACAGTATCAATTGGCCTTTTCTTCCTTAGGTCTGGGTTGGGTTTCAGCCCAAGGTCAGTAGGAATCTGAGGAGGAGGAGGGGGAGGATTTGCAGGAGGTTTGGATTTATTTTTATCCTTAGGGGATGGCGCCTTATTTCTATTCTTCATTAGCTCCTTTAAGCTTGGACCAGTCTTAGGGGCCATCGCTTCCTTCTCGTCTGAAGTGTCGGCAATAAAGGTTACCACTTGGGCAGGAGTTTGCACGCACGAATGCTTGTCTGCCCCCTCTTTAGCCTTCGATATTAGTATAGTTTCTTCTTCTTCGAACTTGAATTTATCAATTTCTTGTTCGAGGGAAGAAGAGGAAGCTGTTCCTTCTTCGATAATAGCTTCCCCGAGTGGTACTTGTTGTAATGGTTGGGCAGCGAAGGGTATTCCTTGTGGGATAGGATGATCGACGGGCGGAAGATCGTACGGAGCAAGGAAACCTAGCCGAGAGACGTCTATACGAGCCAAACGGTAGTCGTCTGCTCGGATAGAATTGCCGATGTCTAGGAATGACCTAGAAATTGGCTCAAAGTCCAAGATTAAGTGAACTGCACGAAGTTGCCCGTCGTCGTTCACAAAAATTTACGACCTGAGCAGATAATTAAGTGATGGGACGTTGATTAGGCTGAGCTTTGGATTGGTATACGATTTATCTGTCAAATAAAAAAAAAATCAAATAGTTAAGAGCCTCGGCAATACGAAAATAACTAAATAAATAAGTGTAAATGGATCAAAATAATACTTAAGTGCAGTAAAGTAAAGCCGAGAACAAACTCCTTAAATCTAATGTTAGAAATCCTAGATCTAAGTTGTTCCACCTGGCTCTCCTAGTTTGGTTGAGCAAGCTAGGCCGTCACTTCAAGGACCCGACAGGATGAGGTAGTCGTCTTTCATCCCTTTGTTAGATTTGGGGAGGCAGGAGATAAGCTTGACCACGCTGGAGCGGGACTTGAGATAAAATCCTGCCCGAGTTTCTATATGGCCTTCGTATAAGTGAGTGACGTCATACCAAGTAAATCCCAGCCCCAGATGACGGTCCAAGCCATCAATCAATCCTAGGACTCTAAAAAAGTTGGGAGCACACTGGTGGGGGCAGAGTCTATGGGCACGAAGGTAATCCCTCATTCTATGAAGGCAATCATGGGGATTACGACCTCTCCTACTTTTCGGTCAAATTCCACCCCCTCTGTGGTGCAGTGTCGTACCAAGACCTCCTGGGGAATGTGGTACTTTTCTTTGAACGACTCTATCAAAGCTGGAGTCTTTACTAGACGCTCAAATCTACCCATTTCTACTTGCGAATGAGAGAACGGTTAGCGAAGGAGGTTAGCCGAGAAGATAGAGGAAGTTTGGAGAACGGAACTTACATAAGATAGGATGCGAACTGATCTTCTTGTCTCTTGAGGATCTTTGAAGTCTCTTTGGTGAAGGTATGATGAACAGTCTGAAGAGTAAGGAATGTAGAGATATGAGCGCTCTGAAATTGCAAACTCTGATGAAAAGAGAAAGAAATGACGTTTGGAAGCCTTTATAGCATAAACCAAAAAGGAAGGGGAAGCAATCCCGCCCAAATATTGAAGGAAAAACCTGAACCGTTAGATTAGAACTCCACCGTTGGATGTCTGGAACGTAACGCGGCACAAAGCGTTTAATGATGTCGTGCGAGTTCCCAAGCGTTAGAAACTCTTTTAAGATGACAGAAATGACCCTTCTGCATGCCTGGGTTTGGATATATTTATGGTCTTAAATGTAATTACGAACACACATCAAAATTATACTTTTTCTCCTCGGATGAGAGGGAAAAATTAGAATTTTGAGGGGCTATTGTAGGGGCCAAAACTTGAGCCTTTGCGCTGGGCTTAAAGTCCCATTCGTTAATAATAATATGTCTGAGGAGAAGAAAGCACGAGGAAAGGCCTTGTAATAGATAGTAGAGCAAATAAGTATCCAAGGGTGTTGGTCCGAGATGGCCATCCTCCTCGGATCTGACAAATATCTGTAAAGTGACCATCGTCTTACCCTGGATGACCTTCCAGGAAACTCCAGTAGTAAAGATAAACTTCAAATGTACAGGGAAGGGATAAGAACACAGAAATATCTAAGAGAAAAGCTGCCACCACCACATTAAATGCACTACAGTAGCTTTCCTGGCCGCATTAATGTGGAGAAGACCTCTGAACAGTACTTTCAACTATCACCGCCCATAGAAAACTATAAAAATCTGTTTAACAGGATAGATACGGAGGTCTGAGGTTGGATGAAGGACAAGTGGACGATGGAAATAGATTAGAGGGGACTATATAATGGGGAAAGACCTCTATAAGTGGGGGATCGGAAAAAATACTAGGGAGAAAATTAGGAGAAGATTCACTGTAGCACTAGAAAGAACATAACACCTGAAATTGCATGTCTCGTCGAAAATTTACTCCTCGGACTATAATTCAACCTCAAATTACATGTGTATTCCTCTTCGGACTGGCTTAGAACCCTGATTAACTGTTAAAAATCCATTATAAGCCCAATTCTTTCGCCCACTCTCTTACAAATTTATTGTATTGAGCTTATTGGGCCCATTTCCATTTCCTATTGGGTTTGGGCTGCAATTTGTGACCTTACATATCATAAATTGCTAACATTGCATTTTTAAAATGTTAAAAAATTAGGGACCAAATCGAGAATTAGACCAAAAATATATATTTTTCTTTTTATTTTTAAAAAATGTTTTTGAGTTGAATAGTTGCTATTTGGGTGAGGTTAACTAAGTTTATTGAGGAGAAGGAGCCTAAGGTTTTGGAGGTGAGGGGGTCCAACAATAAAAATGAAATATATAATAACTATAATAATAAAAAAATTAAAAAAAAAAATTGGACTCAGGGGAGCCCAGGCTCTTTTGGCTCCCACCTGGATTCGTTCCTATTCTTATATAATAAAGATGTAATCTTTAAGGGTTTTTTCCGTAGACATAAGCATAAGGCTAAATCACATAATCCTTATGCTCTTGTGTTCCTATTTTATATTTCACTCTTCAGCATCTTTTCAAGCATATTCAACATGGAATATGTTATAACTAATATTTAACACTTTTTTGTGGGGATAAAGTGAGGATTTCAAACTTGAATTCACCTTTTATGGAGGTAGCATTTTCGTCCTAATATGCACGGAACATTCCATCATCACTTGAACAAAAACGTCACATGCCATTATCTTGTATATTAGCTCTTATAAATCAATGTTAATAATAATAATAATAATAATTTAGAGGACCACTGCACGAAACTGCAAGTTCAATTTCCTAAAGAAATAGGATGCATGTGGTAATGGTGTGTGATTAGCTCGTACCTCTATGCATGGAGCTTTGTGGACAGGCCCCCTTTTTTTTTTAGTCTCCTTTGGTTAATATGTAATTTACTTTTTAATTTACCATAAGAACCATATATGAATTAACTGCGAAGTGATACTTTTTTAGAAAAGGAATATGTATAACGGAATCATCTGCAGTGTTTAGGTTTTGATTGGTGAAAAGCCAAAGTATTAAAGTAATATTGTTTGGGAAAGAGTAGAAGAGAAGGGTTTGAAAAACAACTCCGAGGTAAAGGTATCCATCACAGATATTAAAAACTTTAAAAGTAGTAGTATTACTAGAATTTTGTGTCAGTTTCTTAGATCATGTTCCTCTATAATTCGTCGGTTTTTTATATTAATTAAACACATTTATCAAAAAAAAAAAAAAAAAAATATATATATATATATATATATTCTTATTAGATACTCATCTATATGATTCCATCCTTGGCGTCCTTACATGCATCTGGGTTGTGTGGTTTCGAAGAAAAAGCTATGTGATATATACTTTGTAAAGTCGTGCTTCCACGAAGTTGCTCAATTCTTCTTGCTTTGTATTATCTAAAAATACAAACGTCTTAATGTCTAAATGTAAACTCTTTTTATTTTTTTTTTGACAATCTGAAATATAGACTTTTCTTTTTTGACTAGAAGGTAGAACTTTATTGATGATACTAATATATAATAAAATTTAGATAGTATTGAGGGAGAAGCTACCCATCCATACATATCCATAGGCCACAATACAAGCAGGTCCAAATTGCAAAATGACAGATCACGTTTCTAAAAGGGTTAAATTTTTAAATATGGTATGACTATAACTATTAAAAAAAAGATGGAAATATTAAACCAAAAAAAAATTTTCAATGGATTTGACGACTTCCACTTACAGGAGAAAAAAAAAAAAATCACTAATAATATGGGTAGTTTTGGCTTTCTATTTTTTATTTTAATTATAGAAATATGGGTAGTTTTTTTTTTTTTTGGTAATAATGCTTCTTTCCTATTTGCAATTGAATAATGCTAGAGATACAAACTGTGGGGAGTAAAATATGGGCCCATGATCTAGGCCCAGGAACAACGTTTCATCAACAATACGCCCGAGGAGAAGAAATCATAGAGGACCGTTGTAACTAACAGTAGAACGCGTAAGTATCAAAGGAGGTTGGTCCGAGAGGAATACCCTCCTCAGACATGACGTCTGTTGGTGAGAGGAACCTCGGCTTTCCCTTAGTCCACCTTCCAGGAAGTTCCAGAGGTAAAGATAGATTACCAATGCATATGGAAGGGATAAGGATGCAGAAATATCTTAAGAAAAAGCTGCTGCCACCGCATTAAATGCATCACAGCTACTTTCCTGGCCGCATTTATGTGGAGAAGACCCTGAACAGTGTTGAAAGTCATCTTTATCCCCAGAGAATCAAAAAGCTGTAAGAGAGGAAGTGGAAACTTAAGTACCATGCTAGATGACAGACAAGTGGACGATGGGATCGAGCAATGAAGGACTATATAATGGAGTAAACCCTTCATAAGAAGGGGACATAAGAAAAAAAGAAAGAACATCCAGAAATAACTACTGTAGCACCGGGATAAATACAACCTAAAAGAAAACATCTTATTTAAGATCATACCCCTCGGATTTGATTGGAACCCATTAAAATTACCCCAACCTCACTCCTCGGACATAAAATCTCAACTTGTTTATGTGTGTTAGCCTCCTCGGCCAAGTACCTAACCCCCAATAACTGTTATAAAAATCGTTGTTAGCCCAATTCTTTAACCCACTCTCTTACAAATTTATTGTATTGGGCTTGTTGGGCCCATTTCCTGTTTCCATCTAGGTGTGGGCTACAATTTGTGACCCTACAATTGGCGCCGTCTGTGGGAAGAATTAGCACTAGTAGAAATTTACGACAGTTATGGCTGGTTCAGGACCACAACAGGCCAGTCCGCCTCATGCAGAATCAGTTAATGTCAGTCAACCAAACGGACTCCCTAATCTCGAACGGGAAAACCACGTGGATAATCAACGAGAAGGCAGTTCACGGACGATCCATGTGGGGAAAAGTGGCTATCGACGAAAGAGCCATCTGGTGCAAGAGCATGCTGATGAACAAGACCTGCAACATGAAATAGATGATTTGAAAAAGAAGCTTCGTCGAGCACAACGAAATCATATCCCTTCAAATTCTGATACCTCCTCCAACGATGAAGAAGAGGACAGTTACAGGAACTCTTCAGAAACTCCTCCCAGTGAATCCTACTCCTATGAAGAGGAGCATTCTCACAAAAGAAGGAGAAAAAGTCCGTCTAGAAGGGGAGTGGGAACTAAAGAAATGAAGAAAGCTCTGACCCAAATTTCTAAGTCTCCCTTCACACGAGGAATAGAAAGGGCAAGGCTTCCCAGACGCTTTCATCAGCCTACGTTCTCTATGTATGACGGACATACCGATCCTGTAGAACACGTGAGCCAGTTCAGACAAAAGATGGCGGTTTATTCTCAGGACGAAACTTTGTTGTGTAGGGTATTTCCCTCTAGCCTAGGACCGATGCCGATGAGATGGTTCGATGGGTTAAAGACTAACTCCATCGGTTCCTTTAAGAAGCTTACTCAGTCATTCTGTTCCCGGTTTGTCACATGCAGCAGAGTTCCTCAACCCCTTGATTCTTTGCTGTCAATGACAATGAGGGAAGGGGAGTCTGTGAGGTCATATGCCGAGAGGTATTGGGAGATGTTTAACGAGATTGACGGAAGATTTTGATGAGGTTGCTGTCAGAACCTTCAAGGTTGGTCTTCCCTCTGAACATGGCCTGAGGAAGTCCCTGACAGGGAAGCCGGTCACTAACTTGCAACAATTAATGGATAGAGTGGATAAATATAAGAGGATAGAAGATGATCAGCAGCAGCAGCAACAAGGGAAAGGGAAAGCCAAGCTTGTCCCTCAAGAAAGGAGAGAGTTTAGGCCGGACAGGTACAATAATAACCGACCAAGAAGGGATTATGCCGAGTAGCAGGCGTCCAGTAACAGCCAAATAGTCGGAGCTGTATTCCGAGAGCCTGTGCATCAAGTCTTAGAGAAGATAAAAAACGAGCCTTTCTTCAAGTGGCCCAATAAGATGATGGGAAACCCTGAAAAGAGAAACCGAAATCTCTATTGTCAATATCATAAAGACCACGGTCATACCACCGAGGACTGTAGAAGTTTATGGGATCACCTTGACCAGCTTGTCCAAGAGGGTAGATTAAAACAGCTGTTGCACCATTCCAATAGTTTGGGTACCCTTACAGATACTCGATCAGAAAGGGGGAATCCTCCAAGACCTCCTCTTGGAACTATTAATGTTATCTTTGCGGTACCTGGCAGAACGAGGTCATGCCCCTCCAGGGTGATGTCAGTGACTCGTCTGTACCCTGAGGATGACTCTCACGAGTCAAAGAGAGCTAAATCAAGCTGATCATTGGTCATGGGATTCTCGGACGAAGACAAGATCGGAACTGTTCAACCTCATGACGACGCCCTAGTAATTACCCTCCGAATCGGAGGCTATGATGTAAAGAGAGTAATGGTGGATCAAGGCAGTGCAGCCGAGATCATGTACCCTGACCTCTTCAAGGGGCTGAACCTAAGAACTGAAGACCTGACGCCTTATAACTCCCCTTTAGTGAGTTTTGAAGGGAAGACTATTATCCCGAAGGGACTGGTCAGACTGCCAGTGCAAGCCGGAGCGGAGATAGTGGAGGTTGATTTTATAGTGGTGGATGCCTACTCCTCTTATACGGCGATTGTTGCAAGGCCTTGGCTTCATACTTTAGGAGCAGTCTCTTCCACCCTGCATCAGAAGATTAAATACCCCTCTGGAGGCAAGATAGAAGAGATATTGGGTGATCAAATCATGGCGCGGCAATGCATGATAGCAGCTATCCGACATGAGCCTGAAGCAGAATCTGAGGCTCAAAAAGAAGAGCTATAGCAATCAAAACCCCCAATGTTGTCCAAAGATGGGCTGTCCGAGGAGGCGAAATGTGAAGATCTTGTAAAGGTCATAATAGGAGATGACCCTGAGAAATTCTTTCAAGTCGGATCTCAACTACCCCAGTTAGAGAAGGAGGAATTGGTAGAGTTCCTCAAGCGAAACATAGACATCTTTGCGTGGAATGCTTACGAGGCTCCGGGGGTAGACCCAGACTTCATTTGCCACCATCTGAATGTTAATCCAGTGATGACCCCCAGAAAGCAGCTCCCTCGTCGACCGTCTAAAGAGCATGCAGAAGCGGTCCGTCAGGAAGTGTCGAAGCTAAAAAAGGCAGGGGCTATCAAAGAGGTCTTCTATCCTGAGTGGTTGGCAAACACGGTGGTGGTCAAGAAAAAGACTGGGAAGTGGCGAGTATGTGTTGATTTCACAGATCTAAATAAAGCCTGCCCTAAAGATCCATTCCCTATGCCCAAAATTGATCAGCTGGTAGATGCCACAGTCGGCCATCCTCGGATGAGTTTCTTGGACGCTTTCCAGGGTTATCATCAGATACCTTTAGCATTGGACGATCAAGAAAAAACTGCTTTTGTCACGCCAGTAGGGAACTACCACTACAAGGTGATGCCTTTTGGTTTGAAGAACGCGGGTTCCACTTACCAAAGAATGATGACGAGGATGTTTGAATCATTATTGGGGAAAAATATGGAGATTTACATAGATGACATGGTTGTGAAAAGCAAAAGAGCATCTGAACACCTTGAAGATCTTCGAGTTGTCTTCGAAATTCTCAGAAGTTATAAACTACGTTTGAATGCCGCCAAATGTTCGTTTGGTGTTGGCTCAGGCAAGTTCTTGGGTTATATGGTTACTCACAGAGGAATTGAAGTCAATCCCGACCAAATTAAGGCCATCATCAGTATGCGAACTCCTCGGAACCCAAAGGAAGTGCAAAAACTAACCGGAATGACCGCTGCGCTGAATAGATTTATATCTCGATCGGCGGACAGGTGCCGACCTTTTTTCCTGTTGATCAATAAATGGAAAAGCTTTGAATGGTCGACGAAGTGTGACGCGGCTTTTCAACAACTCAAGGACTATCTTGCTCGGCCGCCGGTCATGTCAAGCCCTGAGCCGGACGAGGTCCTTTTTGCTTACATTGCAGTGGTCTCCTATGCAGTAAGTTTAGTGTTGATAAGGGTTGACAACGGCGTACAACGGCCAGTGTACTACGTGAGTAAGTCACTGCATGAGGCAGAAGTACGCTACCTTCCACTGGAAAAGGCCATATTAGCGGTGGTGCTTGGCACACGCAAGTTGTCTCATTATTTCCAAGCGCACACGGTGATTGTTCTTACTCAACTCTCGCTAAAAGCCGTACTTAAAAGTGCAGATTACACGGGAAGGATAGCCAAGTGGGGTACAATTCTAGGAGCTTTCGACATTAAGTACATGCCTCGCACCTCAGTTAAAGGCCAGATACTGGCCGACCTGGTGGCAGAATTCACCGAACCAGAAGCAGATAGTCAATTAGCATTAGAGGACAGAGATGTAAAACTAGCCTATGGTATCACCAGGCGTCCCCCTCCGACGTGGGAAGTGCATGTAGACGGAGCATCAAACCAAAAAGGAGCGGGCATTGGGCTAGTGTTGACGTCTTCAGAGATGATCACCGTTGAAAAGTCGTTAAGATTGAGCTTTCCTGCCACGAATAACGAAGCAGAGTACGAAGCACTACTAGAAGGAATGACTATGGTCCTAAAGATGGGAGGAAAGGCCATTAACCTCTTCTCGGACTCAAGGCTAATCGTGGGTCAAGTCAAGGGTGAATTTGAAGCCAAGGATGAGAGAATGCGAGGCTATCTTAGCCGAGTGAAAGTCATGCAAACGGAGTTCGAATCCTTTAGCTTGCTACATATCCCAAGAAGCGGCAACACGCATGCGGACTCTTTGGCCACTCTTGCAACTTCCTCGGCACAGAACTTGCCTCGCCTAATCCTTGTTGAGGACCTGCATCGACCCTCGATAATAGCAAACGTAGTACAAATCAATCAAGTAAGAATGGGGCCGAGCTGGATGGACCCCATCATGCAGTTCTTAAAGGAGGATATTCTACCCGAAGAGAAAATGGAGGCCGACAAAATAAGAAAGAAGGCTCCTAGCTATTGGCTGTCACAGGATAATAAGCTATACAAGCGTTCCTTCTCTGGACCTTATCTGCTCTGTGTTCATCCCGATCAAACGGAATTACTCTTGGAGGAGATGCATGAGGGAATCTGTGGAAGTCATACTGGAGGCAGGTCCTTGGCGCATAGGGCCATTACTCAGGGTTATTGGTGGCCGAATATGCAGAGAGAAGCTTTGGAGTACGTCAGAAAGTGTGATCAATGTCAACGGTATTCACCGAGTATACACCAGCCAGGAGGAATCCTCAATCCAATATCTAGCCCATGGCCATTCGCTCAATGGGGCTTAGACATCGTCGGACCATTTCCTAAGGCTGTAGGAAACAAGAAGTATCTGATAGTTGGTACTGACTATTTTACAAAGTGGGTTGAAGCAGAGCCTTTGGCTAATATCCGAGATGTGGATGCGAAAAGATTTGTCTGGAGAAACATCGTTACTCGATTCGGCGTCCCACATGTACTTATCACAGATAATGGACTCCAGTTTGACAGTAAGATGTTCAGAAACTATTGTGGAGAGTTGGGTATCACTAACAGATATTCTACTCCGGCTTACCCTCAAGGAAATGGACAGGCTGAAGCTGTAAATAAAGTCATACTAAGCGGATTGAAGAAAAGACTGGATGATGCGAAAGGCAGATGGGTGGAGGAACTCCCACATGTACTCTGGACATATAGAACCACACTTCGTAGGTCTACTGGAGAGACCCCTTTCTCAATGACTTATGGAGCTAAAGCAGTCATCCCTTTAGAGTCCGGGTTCCCAACGACGAGAACAAGCTCATTCAATCCAAAAGACAACGACGAAAACTTGGCGAGAGGTCTGGACTTGATTGATGAAAAAAGGGAAAACGCAATGGTTCAATTGGCTCATTACCAACAAAAGCTGAAGCAAGGTTATGATGCCCATGTAAAGACAAGACCTTTGGTCTCAGGTGACCTGGTGCTGCGCAAAGTCGTGGGCTCGGCAAAGAACCCTGCTTGGGGAAAACTAGGGCCAAATTGGGAAGGACCATATCGCATCACCTCCAACGCTGGCATTGGAGCATATTTCTTGGAAGACTTGGACGGACTTGTAGTACCTCGCCCTTGGAATGTCAATAATTTGAAAAGGTATTATTATTAATAAACTTATGTTTGATCAATATTCGTTCTTTATGTTAAATATGTATACCCCTTTCCTTATCTCTCGACGTCCTATGAAGTGTTTAAACTTAAATCCAATCATGCATGAGTCCTCGGACCAGATGATCTGGGTTAGTTAACACCCTTATTGTTCTATGAAGTGTTTAAACTTAAATCCAATCATGCATGAGTCCTCGGACCAGATGATCTGGGTTAGTTAACACCCTTATTGTTCTATGAAGTGTTTAAACTTAAATCCAATCATGCATGAGTCCTCGGACCAGATGATCTGGGTTAGTTAACACCCTTATTGTTCTATGAAGTGTTTAAACTTAAATCCAATCATGCATGAGTCCTCGGACCAGATGATCTGGGTTAGTTAACACCCTTATTGTTCTATGAAGTGTTTAAACTTAAATCCAATCATGCATGAGTCCTCGGACCAGATGATCTGGGTTAGTTAACACCCTCATTGTTCTATGAAGTGTTTAAACTTAAATCCAATCATGCATGAGTCCTCGGACCAGATGATCTGGGTTAGTTGACACCCTTATTGTTCTATGAAGTGTTTAAACTTAAATCCAATCATGCATGAGTCCTCGGACCAGATGATTTGGGTTAGTTAACACCCTCATTGTTTTACGAAGTGTTATCACTTAAGTTTGGTCATGACCGAAGACTTCTGACCAGATGACCTGGGTTAGTTAGTACTTGTTCTATCCCCCTTTTTAACATTCAAATATAGATATAAACGCATGACTCAGATTTCTTGTTTAGTTGTGTTTAGCTAGTATGTTAACTTCCAGAACTTCTCAGTCAAGTTAATCATCCATTTAATGCAAGTAAAAAAATGAAATGACAGCAGAGAGATTTACTACTACTTGCTATGATACGTAAAACAAAAGGAGTATACTTTTATTAATGATTAAAACACAGTACAAATCTTGATGTGATAAGCATAGAAAACAAAAAAAAAAACAAAACAAAAAGAAACACTAAAACAAATGTCCTAGGCCTTGGTCTTGGGGTCTTGGTGGTCGGCTACTGGTTCAGGCTGCGAAGGAGCAGCACCAGGAGCATTACCCTGGGAGGCCTCAGCTTTTTCCCCTTGACCGGCGTCCTGACGGGTGGCTGTTGGGCCTTCCGCAGGGGCTGGAAGGTCTAAGTTTGCTGCAGGAGCTTCAGACACTGAGGCTGGCTGCTCTGAAGGAGGAGGATCAGAATCTGAGAGCGGTTGGATATCAGGATCATAATACACGCTCTCAGGCCTCCTGAGGCTGGAGTCAGCAGGGACCCCAGCGGCGTCAAGGGCTTTCTCCCAAGTGACGTCGCAGTAGTCCCTAGCGACAGAAGCAAACTCCTCAGTTAACCTGCTCTGAGTTTCTTCCACCCCCAGAGCATAAGAAGCTTGCTTCTCGGCCTCGGCTGCCTCCTTCTGTAGCTGTGCAGCTTCCTTGGCCTTACGTAGCTCTTCGCGCAGACTTGCCACCATCTGCTTCTCCGTTTCTAAGTTAATTTCGCTGAGGTGTAGTTCGCTGCGAAGAGTCTCAGCCTGCTTCTCGGTCGTTTTTAAGCCAGCCTCAGCGCTGGCCTTTTCCTGGACAGCCTTTTTCACTTGCTCGGCCATCTGCTTTTGCTGAGTTCTCATCACGCTCAGATGATCCTCCGCAGTCTCTCGGGCCTCGTGAGCAGCCTTTGTCTCATCCCGAAAGCGCTTTGCCCACTCCTCAGCCACGTACACCTGTTGCGCGACCTATTACGCAAAGTGAAAAAAGGGTCTCAGATTTAAGAAGTAATACGCAAATAAAAAGAAAGGAAATTGAGCCTACTTACCATAGCCAAGTCCCTTTTCATGGAAAGGAGCAGTTCAGGATAATCAAAGCTCCTGTAAGCCGCCAAGTCTGAAGGAAGGAGGAGGGGTTGTAGCAAGGCGTCAGCCATACGGCCCGCATAACCACCTCGGAAGTGCCTAAGGGAGGCATTCACCGAGATGGGAGCACCATCGACCTCCAGCACAGGCGACCAAGTTCGCGGTGGCTGACGAGCCTGGGCCGCTGGTCGCTCCCTGTGGCTTTCCTCAGATTGGGACCTCCTGCTTTGTCATTCTTGTGCAGGCCTGGCTTGCTTATTGCCCCTTGATGGGCCTAGCTCCCCCTCCTCGGCAGGCTCCGCTGGCCTCTTCCTCCTCAAATCTGGATTTGGTTTGAGCCCAAGGTCAGCAGGAACTTGGGGTGGAGGAGGGGGAGGGTGTGCAATTTGTTTGGATTTGCCTTTATCCTGAGAGGATGGCTCTTTATTCCTACCCTTCATCAATTCTTTCAAAGAAGGGCCAGTCCGGGGAGCCATGTCTTCCTCCTCGTCGGTTGTATCAGCAATGTAAGTTATCACCTGAGCCGGAGGGTGCACGCTCGACTGCTCGTCCGCCTCTTCCTCGGCCTCTGATATATGTACTGTTTCCTCTTCAAACCTGAACTTGTCAATCTCTAGTTCTAGGGACGAAGAAGAAGCTGTCTCTTCTCGGAGGATGGCTTCCCCAAGTGCTACTTCGCGCAACGGTTCGACAGCGAGGGGAATTCCCTGTGGAATGGGATGGTCAACCGGCGGAAGGTCGTAGCTGGCGAGGAAGTGTGGCCGAGACACGTCTATACGCGCCAAGCGATGGTCCCCTGCTCGGATAGAGTTGCCGACGTCTAAGAAGGACCGAGAAATGGGTTCAAAATCCAAGATGAGGTGGACCGCTCGTAGTTGTCCGTCGTCGTTCACGAAAATTTCTGACCTCAGCAGATAATTCAACGCTGCAACGTTGATCAGGCTGAGCTTCGGATTGGTAAAAAACTTATCTGTCAAACAAGTAAGTCACATTATTAAGCCTCGGCTATAAAAAATATATGATAAGTCACTAACACAGAATAACTAAGCAAATGAGTGTAAAGGTAACGTAATAATCCTTAATGCTAAAGTTAGAAATCCTAAGTCTAAAGTGTTCCACCTGGTGTCCCGGCCTTGGTTGGGCAGGCTAAGCCGTCGCTCCAAGGCCCCGACAGGATTAGGTAGTCGTCCTTCATCCCCTTATTTGACTTGGGAAGGCAGGATACCAGTTTGACCACATTGCTACGGGACTTAAGGTAAAAGCCTGCCCGAGCCTCTATATGGCCTTCGTATAGGTGGGCGACGTCGTACCATGTCAATCCTAACCCCAGATGCCGATCCAAGGCGTCGATTGACCCTAGGACTCTAAAGAAGTTGGGGGCACACTGATGGGGGCACAGCCTATGGGCACGAAGATAGTCCCGTGTGATCCTACCCATGGGGATGGTCATCCCCCCTTCTATGAAGGCAATCATAGGGATGACCACCTCTCCCACTTTCCGGTTAAACTCCACTCCCTCTGTGGTGCAATGGCGTACCACCACCTCCGGGGGAATGTGGTATTTTTCCTTGAACAACTCTATCATGGCCGGAGTGTTCACTAAGCGCTCGAATCTACCCATTGTTAGTCTCTATAAGGTGGGATGATTAGCCGAGGAGGTTAGCCGAGGATACAGTAGAAGTCGGAGTGTGAAACTTACGTAGAAATGAACACGGATTGCTTCTCTGGTCACTGGAAGATCGTCAAGCTCTCTTTCTTGTGAAAAATTGGTGGGCGCCTGGATATGAACACTCTGAAGTTGTAAGCTCTGATAAGAAACAAAAAGTAACGCCTGGAAGTTTTTATAGTGGGGATGGGAAAAGAAAAAAAAACCATAATCCCGCCCAAATATTGAAGTTGCGATATGAACCGTTGGATTCATATTTCACCGTAGGATGTCTGGTTGAAACGCAATTCTAAGCGTTTAATGATGATTGTGCGAGTTCTCAAGCGTCAGAAGCCCTCGCGAAATGGCAGAAATGGCCCTTACACGCGCCTAAATTTAAATACTATTAAGGACTACATCGTAATTACCTTTATACATCAAAATCCTAATTTTCCTCCTCGGATCAGAAAGAAAAATTAGAATTTTGAGGGGCTATTGTGGGGGAGTAAAATATGGGCCCATGATCTAGGCCCAGGAACAACGTTTCATCAACAATACGCCCGAGGAGAAGAAATCATAGAGGACCGTTGTAACTAACAGTAGAACGCGTAAGTATCCAAGGAGGTTGGTCCGAGAGGAATACCCTCCTCGGACATGACGTCTGTTGGTGAGAGGAACCTCGGCTTTCCCTTAGTCCACCTTCCAGGAAGTTCCAGAGGTAAAGATAGATTACCAATGCATATGGAAGGGATAAGGATGCAGAAATATCTTAAGAAAAAGCTGCTGCCACCGCATTAAATGCATCACAGCTACTTTCCTGGCCGCATTTATGTGGAGAAGACCCCTGAACAGTGTTGAAAGTCATCTTTATCCCCAGAGAATCAAAAAGCTGTAAGAGAGGAAGTGGAAACTCAAGTACCATGCTAGATGACAGACAAGTGGACGATGGGATCGAGCAATGAAGGACTATATAATGGAGTAAACCCTTCATAAGAAGGGGACATGAGAAAAAAAGAAAGAACATCCAGAAATAACTACTGTAGCACCGGGATAAATACAACCTAAAAGAAAACATCTTATTTAAGATCATACCCCTCGGATTTGATTGGAACCCATTAAAATTACCCCAACCTCACTCCTCGGACATAAAATCTCAACTTGTTTATGTGTGTTAGCCTCTTCGGCCAAGTACCTAACCCCCAATAACTGTTATAAAAATCGCTGTTAGCCCAATTCTTTAACCCACTCTCTTACAAATTTATTGTATTGGGCTTGTTGGGCCCATTTCCTGTTTCCATCTAGGTGTGGGCTACAATTTGTGACCCTACACAAACTATTTTGCAAAAATTTTTACAAACTGCTGATGTAGTGAGTAATTATTGGTAAATGAAAAAGTGATATTGATGGTGGACCTAAATGAAAATCAATAAAAAGTTAGTCACATCAGTAATTTGTAAAATAGTTTGTGTCTGTAGTATTACTCTTTGCAATTTGATTAGGTGTGTGTTTTCTTGAATACCATATTAATGACCAATTATCAAGAAATAGCAGCAATGCATATCTAGACTTTTTACCGAGATATAGAATATTTCTCTCTACTGTAACATTGAGGATTATATGCTATTGCTAGTAGTGATGATATAGCTTGTAAGTGTATTGATAAACTCTTTATAAATTAGACTTTTCTTTTGTAGGTTAAATATTCATAATTTGTGATTACTTTGAATTTTTTCTTAAAGGTGTACGCTTGGCTTGAGTATAGTAAGCAAAATTGGTTTCAATACTTAAAAAACTCTATAGTTGTAAGCATTATAATTGTGATATTTGTGATTGGTTTTGTGGTGGGTTGTTGTGTTGGAGCAAGTAAGTGGCTTGCATGGTGTTATAAAATGATTTAAATTCATATTATGAGTGTTTTTCATTTCTTGCAAATGTGAATGAGTATTGTTGATTAAATGTGATGAATAGTATTTTATTTGATTTCAATACTTGTAAGCATTATAGTTGTGATGTTTGTTTCTTTCTCTCTTTCAAATGATAGGAAACTATTCTCAAAACGCAAGAGGATCATTGTCAAGATCTTAATGCAATTCCCCTTACACAAGAGGAGATCTCAAACTTGGTTTTTAAGAAGAAGTCCGGTATTGTAAAAGGTCTTGGCATGAGATCTTCCTCTTCTCTAGTAACCACCGCCTCATCTAATTCCTCGGCAGAATATATCCATCGGCTAGAAAGTGAGATAATTGAGCTCAAAGAGGCAAGAACTAGGGACGAAGAGGAGCGAGCTAAGCAAGAAGAGGTCCAAAAGAATATTCTTAACTTTTTGAGGAGCAAGGATTATGATGATGCTCTTACTTATGGGGGTGGTTCATCTTCAAGTTAAAACACTTGGTTACTCTTAATTCATTGGTGCGGCTACTCGTAATGCATTGTTAGAAATGTTTCTTATAATATAATTAATGTTTTTACTTTACGATTTTAATGTAGTATTGTTTTTATATTTGTGCAGATTTCTTATTGGTGGCTTTTAGGGGATTTACTTTTGGCATTACTTGAAAACATATGAGGACATCCTTCGTTAGTTCTACTTATATTGTGCTACACTTTTTGTATTGTTATAAAACATCTTGAGTTATTGTATGTATTGCAAAGAATTATTGTATGGAAGGAGTTTGAATTGGATACTTGTTTTATTTTTTACTAGTGGAATGTATGGATTTTTTTTTATAAATGTGTTGTTGAAATAAATGTGTTATTCAAATGTGAGATTTTAATAATGTAATGACCGGTTATAGGTTAATATCAAAGCCATGAAAAAAAATAAAAACAGAAAATAAGTTTTAGTGTCGAATTTTTTCGTCACAAATATAGCAACAAAAAATTGCTTTAGTGATGAAATATTTCGTCGCTAAATGTAGCAAAATTTTGTAAGAAATAGTTTTAGTGACGAAAATTTTCGTCGCTATATATGCCTGGGTTTTCTTAAAAATAGTTTTAGTGACGAACTTTTTCGTCACTATATGTACTCGAACATAGTTTTAGTAAAGAAATTATTCATCACTAAATATGATTTAATAAACTAATCTGTTTTTAGTGATGAAATATTTTCGTCATTGAATAGTGTTTTTAGCGAGGAAAACATTTAGTGACAAAATGTTTTCGTCGCTAAAAGTTATAAAAAAAAAAAAAAAAATCAAGTCGGACTTTTAGTAACAAAATTTTTCGTCACTAGGACTTTTAGTGATGGGGTTTTAGTGATGAAATGATTTTTGTCGCTAAAGTCCGATTTCATCACTAAAGGTCCTTAGCGACAAAAAATTGGACTTTTAGTGATGAATTTTTTTATCACTGAAAATACATTTTGTTGTAGTGTGTAATTAAGCTGAATGATCCCATGCACCTATTCCCATTCAATTTAGTAGTTACTATTTGATCAATTTATTATTTTATTTTGTGTTGTATTTAGTAGAATTTCACAAACAATAATTGTGAATTAATATTGTATATGTAGTATTTAATAGTGATTTTCAAAATTATATACATAATAGCAATGTAATGAAAAACTTGGCGTAACAAATATTATGAAGATTATAAGTAAAAACTATTTTAATACCTTCAAATATTCTGGTTGAACTATGTCCTATATGTTTAATAACCCAAACTAACATCAATAACACAACTATAATTTAGAATTTTAGTGCATAAGTACAGGTAAGGAAAAACTATTTTAATATCTTCAAATGTCCTAGTTGAACTATGTCTTATATGTTTAATAACCTAGACTAACATTAATAATACAACTACAATTAATCATTTCCATGCATAAATACGAGTTACATACACGAATGTAATAATGCACAAAACCAAAAATAATGATAATTAAAAAAGGTAAGAATATAACGAACGTATATAGCTGCATGTACGTATCAAGACGGATGAATAATAATTCTTCTCCAAAGAATGGATTTCTTGGATAGCGAAGGGACAAATGATGGCGATAGCACTGACCTATGAAACTTCAATTTTAACAACCTTTGACAATCAATCAATCACATGTTGATTTGTATGCAACTGAATATTTCAAACTTTCAATTCCGCAAGAGATTATTACAGCCTTTGTTGATTTGAATTAGACACGCATACGGAACTGTAAGTACCTAAAGCACCTTAGCAACTTAGCAATATATATATATGGATCATATAAGGGGAGCTATAGAGGAAAATGCGGCTGTTTCATCATTTGGTTTTAATTTGACCATAAACTCATTTCCTATATAGTTTAAGAAAAGAAGATTTGTCTCTGCGCCAGTTATATAAACATGTCATTTTTGTTTTGTTTGTTCATTCGACGACGGCGTCAAAGGAAGCGAAATATGTATCAAACAGCTCCTCCTCCTGTTCCACCTAATTATGCAACTACTGCCGATGCTTATCCTGGTGGTGGTGATGCTAATGATCCCGGTAGATTTGGTAAACCCAATAGAGGTCTAAATGATGGTGTACGCCGTACGTAATAGCTTTTGTGAGTACAGCAGCTGAAATCATATCTGTCAATGATGCTGGTGGGGGTGGTTGTGGCGGTGGTGGTTGTAATTGAGGAGGTGGTGGCTTTGCTTTGCTGGGTAGTGCCTTTGGCTTTTCAAAGGTTGCTGATACGCATACTTCAGTTCAGGGTCGTAGTAGGGCATGTTATATGTTTATGAAATGTGGGCTTTGCGTGGATTTATGTATCAACAAATTATTTAAACTTGGAAGTTCAATTTGTATTATCTGTATGAAAGTTTATGTCATAAAGCTTATTAGAGGTTGCATTAATTTTTCTAATTCACCCACAAGTAAGATTTTTTTTTTCAACCGAATGATATTTGGAAAAGGAGAGAAGTTTTAGTCCATAAAATGTCCTAGCTAATAGTATATAATGCAGGAGATAATTCTTTTGAGAGAGAGAGAGAGAGAGAGAGAGAGAGAGAGAGAGAAGTTCATTTGCTTGGGATCCATTTCATAATGCAAAATTTATTTTCATGAATCCAAGGGTTTACAAGGTCTTATGTTATTTAAAATATATTCTGCTCCACTACATAGCAAATTATAATTGAAGAAAAAAATTTAAAAATAGACACAACGAAACTAGTTTGGGGTGGATTTTCATGTGAGCCAAGTAGTACCATGTATGAACTTCTCTTTTTAATTTATTCTTGGGTTGGTTGCCTAAAGATGAAAATATCCTCAATAATTTGTTCTAGGATATATATAAAATCTAAAAAGGGTTATTTGTGGAAACCTCTTCGACTGTTCGGCATGATTGTAATAATTCCTAGTTATGTCCACAGACGAACCAATACTTGAGGGCCTAGATATGGAGGAGTGGAGGACACTTTAAGTGAATTCAACCGTAGTCTCACCTTAGTCCCACCATGGTCCAAACAGTATCAAGTATCAACTTGGTGACATCTAGAGTAAACCAATCCCATGATCTAGGTGCTGTTGTTCTATAATAAATTCTGCTAGTATAATCGAGTGAGATCCAGGATGGTTTTCCTTTGATTGCTACTACAAAGTTAAGTTTTTATCATCCCACAATCAACGAAGTCAGAGTTGGTTTTCTGGAAATCTAACTAGGCTACCAAGTAGAGAGCATCATTCTTCATTCATTAATAGGTGACTCCCAGAATGTCATTAAGTGCTACTTTGTTTGTTTTTGTTTAAAATGCTAGTTTTAATTAATGTCAGTGTATGTACAATCTTTTTAAAAAATTACTTTTCTAGATAATTGATACCATTATTGTAAAGATATTAGGTTTATTATGTATCAATGTACATAAAAGGCCAAGAGTAACCGTTCATGAGGTTCAATTATATTGTAAGTTATAAGAATTTAGCTCGTATAGTTCCTCTATTTACACTATTAGGATTCTTTGTAACATAAAGAGTATATGGTAAAAATGTAGTGGTTAAGGGTCTCCTCATCAATTATAATTTATATAACTTAAAAAAAAAAATAAAAATTAATGAATATAAGAGGCTGGTTGGTTAGCCGAATAAACAATAATATTTTGTATTCATTTTCAGTTTTCTGTGGAACCTACCATTAAAAAACTAATTTGGTTTTAACATTTGTACTCAATTTTCATTTTCAGTATCTTAAAAGTTGGATTTTAATACAAAAATTGAAAACAATTTTTCAGCGTTATCGTTTTTTATGAATATGAATATATGGCGTATTCGTAAATATTGTGAAAGCACAAAATTACTTTTTTTGAGTGATGTGATTGGAAGTGAGAAAAGTTACACTTAAAAAAAGAAAAGAAAAAGAAAACAATAATCAAACCCGGGTATGATGTATTCTATACTTAATTATGTATTGAAAACAACTTACTAAACACTACCAAATGTGAAAATGAGTGATATATATATATATATATATATATTCAAATTCAGGATTTGAATATGGAATACATAAAATGAAAAGTGAATACACTATTTTTTGAAACCAAACAAACCCTAAGTCTCTCCTTTCAAACCGATAATTATTTTATTATACATTTGATAATCGATATATTCATCTTCCTTCTCACGGTATATGAATTTTATTATTATAGTCATGTAAAATTCACAAGATATGAGAAAGATGATATATATATATGATTGACATGTATGAGATACCTTCTCCATCCAAACACACTCAACTTCCTATCTCAAGTGGACTGAAATATCATAGTAATTAATCATTCTTTTCTTTTCTCTTTTTTTATGAACATAATTAAGCATTGACTATCAAGTCTCTTTACTTTTGTATTTTGGACCACTTATTTTATTCCAAGAAGTGTTAAACTGGCCACAGCCTAGAAAGTTGGGCTTTTATTCATGGCTCTATCAATGTGGGCTCTACTCCCCTCGTTGATTCTTTTGATTTTTGGACGGTTTGAACTTTGAAGTGCTTATTCCAACTTCTTATCAAAATGAAAAACCAAAAAAGCGGCAAGAAGAAAATTCAGTTTGAAAGAGTCCGTGCCGTGGTGGAGCCCTCTCTGGGTTTCTAGTCTCTACCATATTTACTTGTAAAGCACGCGTCGTTGCACTTGCAGAGTATGTTCCTAACCTGATCAAGTTAATCCTATGGGGGCTAACTAAGAAACTTCAATTTCGTATATTGGATTGAAAAGTACGTTCAAACCTCTTACATTTCAATGCTCATTAAGTTTCCAACAAATTAACAAGACAACTTGCAGCTTAGCTTATATATATATATATATATATACACACACTAAGATAGCCATAGAAAAACACGCAGAAATACATAGTCGTCAGTCTTTTGGCAAAAATTTTATAGTCGAAGAAATTAAGGAAGTCTCTCCCCGTACCGTTTACATTTGCGGCAATGGGGTGTTTTTGCATACAAGGGAGTAAAAAGAAAGAGAATAATAATAAAAAAAATGCTTCACCCGCGGGTTATTCAGGTAAGGCTCCTAAACGCAAAGGTGGCAGAAATGATGGTGACATGGTTTTTATGAGCACGGCTGCTTATGCAAACACCTCCACTGATCACAGTAGCGCTTGTGGTGGAGGTGGAGGTTGTGGTGGTGGCGGAGGTGGAGGGGGTTGCGGTGGTGGTGGTGGAGGTTGTGGAGGCGGTGGCGGATGAAGCTGAGGGGGTGGTGGCTTAACTTGCTTGGGGTTTGTGATGGTGGACTACTTGTGCGGGCTTTCAAGTTTGTTAAGCATGGAATTATAATTTTGTTATTCGTTCATGAATTGTTGGGTTTTACGTGAAGTTAATTACTTGGCAATAACTATAAGAGGTTACTGCATGTATATTTTTTTTCCCGCCTGTTTTTGCTTAGTCTCATGACTCATGATTCATGAGGATGTAGAACAAAGGTGTATTTTTATATTCTAAATTTATTTAATTCAATGAATAAGTTTCAGTTAGATTTGATCTTGTACTGATTAATATTATATATAGAGCTTATTAAGAAAGTGTGTTCACACTTTTTTTTTGGGGGGGTTATTTTATCCCCAAGGCTAAGGATAAGACTATCACTTCTCTTAAAATATGAGAGAAAATATGTTTGATTCGAATGCTTTTTTGTTTTATGGCCTTGCCTTCTACTTTTATAGATATGCATTCCCCCCATTTTTATTTTGAATTTATCAAAAAAAAAAAAAAACAATTTAACGTATGTTTAATATCTCAACAATTTAGCCAAAAGCCTTATAGCTGAATTGACACCTCTTCATGTACAAAGTACGTGGGGGTTTAGGAGGAAAATGGTTCGAGTTAGGGGGTTAGCAACATGTTGTAATTATTTCTCAAAAAAAAAAAAAAAAAATCTCAACAATTTAGTGTGCGTTTGGCATTGATTTAAAAATCTAGCTTTTTTTTACTATTTAGCTTATTTTTGCTATTATTCATGAGTCCTATTGCGTTTTTTGGTACTATTCATAAGTCTTATTGTACTATTTCAGCTACCTTTTAGTTTTATTTACAGTATTTTTAGTAAAAAGTTTTCAGTTTCAGCTAAATAAATTGTTTTCAAACGGATCCTTAATATCAAAAGTTTAGGAACATAGCAGAATCTTAAAACATTTTTATAATATACTTATTTTGAGTTGTGATGGGTTTTGGTATAATATTTATTTATTTCAATATGTTTTGATCTTTAGTTGTTAACACTTCAACTTGTTGTGAAAATAAAATTTATAAATTTTATTACCGGAAGCTATGTCTATTTTATTCCTAAGGTTAAGGATAAGATTTTCACTTCTCTTAACAAGAGAAAATATGTTGATTTGAATGTTTTATGTGTGTCTTGTGGCCTTGCCTTATTCTACTTTAATAGATAGCATTCCCGCCATTTTTAAAAAAAAAATGAATTTGTGAAAAGAAACAATATCTTTAAATTCTCAATAATTTATTTGAAAATGATTAAGGATATAATAAAATCTTATAACATTTTTATAACAACTTTATTTTGAGTTGTGGTGTTTTCCGGTATAATTTTTTTCTTATTTGTTTTATTTTATTTTATTTTGACCTATTGTTACTTGACACCTTAGTTTGGTATGAAATATTATAAGATTTTGTTGTGTCAATAGAACTACTCTATTTATTTGCACATGATAACATACTTTTGCACAGATAGTACTGTTTTTGTAATTATTTTGATGCAAACAAAGTGCCGAGTATTTTCACTAATTCCTTCTCAATAAAAAGTATCATTGGATCCCTGTTTATTTTAATAGAAAAACAGGAAATATATCATAATTTATAGGAGATGGTGAATGCACTAGCAATAGTGGTGCTAAAAAGTTAAAAAGCTATTTTTAGCACCACTATATACAAAAAAAAGTATTACAATAGTGGTGGTATAGGTAATTTTTTTTTTCCTACATTGCTACAGTGCATAGCTATATATGGTTGTGCACTGTAATTGAAAGCTAAAATCAAATAATGTTTTTTATTCCCACCTCTCATTTAGATAATATTTCCTTCTTTCACTTTTGTCTCTTTCTTTTTTCCTCTGTTTCACTCACTCTCCATTCTCAACTCTCACCTCTCTCTGATTCTCAAAAATAAAAAAAACTCTCAACTCTCACCTCTTTCTCATTCTCCAAAAAAAAAAAAAAAAAAGAACTCTCACTTGACCTGCAGTCCTTCACTACCATCAAACATTTCTTCTTAATCTCCATTTGGATCATAATTCTCTATTTCTTCTTGATCACCTTTCAAAACTCTTCCAGCACAAAACCCACATCAAAAGAACACTGAGGTGTTGATGGAAGGGAATGCGGCTGAATTAACTCATTAAAGAGAATGACTGAAAATGTGGAGAGGTTAATTGAATTATGGACGGTTAGGATTTTAAACGGTAGATGCCATATTCTATAGAATCTTTTAAGGAAGGGTCTAGATTGTCTTTGTGTGGAACTTGAACCTAGATGGATTATATGATGGAAGGGATGTTGTAGTGTATATATTATTTTAGTATAGTAGATATATTATTTTATTATATTGTGTATATTATTTTATTGTATTAAAAGATAAAATAGATCCATTGCTGCTGAATATTTGTAAAGTGAATAGGTAAAATAAATAAAGTGAGTGTTTGGATTGAGATGATTGTTGCGTTTTCAGTTTCACGTTTTCCCTTTTTTTTTTTCCCCTGCGCGTGAACAGTAATCTCACATGGGTTCACTGTTCATCACTGTTCACGCACTGTTTATCACTGTTCACGCACTGTTTATGCATTAAAAAATATTAAAAATGGGTCTCACAGCACTATTCACACATTTAAAAATTATTTTACTATAGTACTTTCAGTTTTCAGTTTTCAGTTTCAGCAACAATAAGCTCAATCCAAACGGACTCAAAGTAACTTTTTATGGTGCTAAATAGCTAAATTTTTAGCTCCACTGCTGTGGATGCTCTTATAACGATCTATAGGAATTTATGTAACTTTTTAATCCACTGCAATATGATTCATCGGTCTCCAATTGCCATTGAACCATAATTTCAGCTACGTACGGACCCATGTGGGGACCAATTAAGAGGGCCCGTGCCCCTAAGGCCCCAACGCGGCAATGCCCTTCGGCCACAAGCAATACAAGCATATGAAATTGTTCTCCCATTATTATTATAAGATAATGTCGGTATATATCTACAATATATTCGCTACTTATTATTTGATCTCAGTCGATGCTGACTCTTGAAGTTGATTTAATTAATGGTGGGCATCAACACGCTGAAAAAAAATGAGGGAAGGGGGGGCGAATTGTAGTGTATGCATAACCTTAGATTATTATAGTCAAAGGAATTTAATTTAAGCAAGTTTATTTGATTTTGAGATTGAAAACTAAAGTAAAGAATTTTCTTTTGGTATTTTTAGAATGTGTTGAACATTTACGTGTGAATGAAGTTTCAAAATTAATAAAAATGACAGTTATAAATAATTCATATTACAGTGAAAGGAAAAATGTTGCCAAGTTACAATTGAGCCAAACCCAAAGCTTCCCAAATCTTCTTTTTCTATTTTCTTAAGAAAACGCGTATATAGTGAAGGCTCTAGCCTTGAATTTTTTTTTTTTTTCCTCTTTTAAATTTTGAATTGCAATGTGTTTCTAGGTCGGTTGGCTCATTGATGCTATTAAAGGGGTGGTAGTCTATTTTAAGAAAATTTATTTTCATTGTATTTTCAATTCTTGTATTTGTGTTTGTTCAAACATTAACAAGTTTTTTCAAGAAGAGAGAGAGGCATTTGTTTGATTTATCCACATGCCATTTTATCCAACAAAGTTCTACTATATTCATTCTCCCAAAAAAAAAAAAAAAAACTACTATATTCTTATTAAAAAAAGGGGAAAATCATCATATATAGAATTATTGAAAGTATGAGAATATATCTGAAAATTTTTCCATATGCCTTGATTATTTTTAAAAGATTACATATCATTATCTCAAATTAATTTATGTTTATCTCCTCAAAAAAAAAAAAAAAAAAGTTCATAAGTTGAATATTTTTCTATGGCTCTCAGGGGATCGGTTTTTTGGGGGTAGTAGTACTTAACTACTTGTGGCCTTCTAAGAAGAATACATTATATTATATCACTATGCAGTATGCATTCAGCTACAAAGCCTAAAATAATATATAGAGAATGCATCACCAAATGCTACCTTGTACTTTTAGTGGCAGGAGTCGAAGGGCATTTTCTCTTATCTGATCTTTGAAACGAGTAAGACCAGATTATATATTTTCTTTTGCAATTTTCAAATCTGACTCCCTATATTTCTGAGCAAAGCAAAAGGACCAAAATTATGAATGGATCATAAGTTCATAACGCATTTTTTATTACCAAAAAAAAAAAAAAAAAAAAAACTCATAATTACCGTGTAGCTTCGATCAAGAGTAGACGAAGACTTGGAGAGAAGTTGAGACTTCAGAGTCAGATAGGAATGTCATTAAATTCCTTGGATAGAAAAAGGGAAATTACCACGCATTATACATATCTTATAGACCAATCTGAACTCTTATTAATTACTTGACAACGTTCCTACGCAACAAGCAAACATATTCTATGAATTATTCAATGTAAACGCAATAAGATTCCCTCCCAATTTAGTATTCAGTTTTTGAAAATTTATGTTATCTTCGTCAAGTGGTTCTTACCTTAATACGGAAATTACGTGACATTGGAGCCCATTTATTAATTACGTTATCCTAAAGGACATTAGTACTCATTAATCCTAGCATGGGATATGGATTTATCAATATCTCAAACCAACTCAATGTGGGTTCTATTTATTTGCTATATAAAGGAGAGGCATAAAGGAATTAGAGCCAGTATAGTCGTTTGGTTTTGGGGGCCATCTACCTATAAAGTCGAAAAAAAGATACTAAGTAAACCCCAGTTGCACTTCAGGTCTTCAAGTTATGGGCTGTTTCTGCTTCAGAAGCCGTAAGAAGAAAGAAAAGAAAAATCCAATAGGTGGTAGTACTGCTAAAACTACCCCAAGAAGAGGAGGTAAGTCTTCATCTACAACAGGCAAGCATGGTGGCATGGTTGTTACGACGACCAACTATGGAGGAGGTTGTGGCGGTGGTGGAGGAGGGGGAGGGGGTTGTGGTGGTGGTAGTGGTGGAGGAGGAGGTGGTGGTGGTGGAGGAGGTTGTGGTGGTGGTGGCGGAGGTGGTGGTTGCTGAAAAGGATCATGACATCTATGATTTGTAATTTGTTGTGTATAGGCGTATTGTACTTGTTGAATAAAGAGTTATACATGGGATGGATATTTTATATATATATATAAATACGGTAATATTGAATTTGATACGTAAAGGTATGACCATTTATACTTTTCTCCATTCTTTTGGCTGAGATCAACAACGGGCCTATTGGCCCTATCAATCAACAACAAAAAAATGAAATGAAGAGGGTTTTTTTTTTTTAAATTTTGTGGCAGAAACTAAAGAGTTGATGAAAGAAAACACTCTTGCAACGATGTCATCAAACTTAATGATAAATTTTTTAAGAACCGGCGTGACAAATGATTATTTAAAGAATTTAAATCAATTAAAATTAAAAATTGCATGTTGAAGCTTTTTAATGGTTCTTAATTAATTTTGTTATCAATTGATCAAATTGCCGTCTTTAATAAAATAGTTCAAATTATCAAAAATTAAATAACAAATAGTACAGTAATAAATAAATCTAACGTGTGCTTTTGGAGTAATTCTTAGGTACTCCCGGAGCACAGTGAATGGTGTTCATTCCTCTCACAATCATGGTGAGATCCGCTCATTAAATTCATGGTTGGATCTGTCATGAAAATGAGAGGAAAGAACACAATTTCACTATACTCCAAGATTACCTAAATATTTTCGGTGCTTTAGTGTTAAAATCTCATCTTCTCTTCCCTTGTGTGTATTTTAAAAAAAGAAAAAGGAAAAAAAAGAAAGAAAGACTACATCCAAATATAAAGAGGTAAATCAATCAACCTGGCTCATCGTGGAAGGTTGCAATGAAGGTTTCAACCTGGCTAATTAATTATTCTATTTGTATTGAAAATGTTAAAGTTTAATTGGCCATCTAATCATCTAATCGAAGAAGGAAAGAGCCACTGTCATTGCTTCCACCAGTTGCTGGAATGGAGCTTATACGCATTGACAATATTAAGGGTTGGGTTGGGATTGGCATAGCCCTCCAATGATTTTACACTGTTGTAATACTTTTACGACATCAATGAAATTTTCTATCTTTTACTCCAAAATATTTTTTATATGTATACATATATAAATTGTGGGGTTTATTTAACTCAACTAGTCAAATCTTTTATCATTGAATAATAGACCTAAAATCTTAAAAACACCACCACCAAAAAAAAAAAATCAATGTCCTGGTTATTGTGCAATGTGCATACCCTAATTTGAGTAATTTGATTTTATGACATACAGAATTTCCAAATGTACAAAATTTCATAATTTGGGTGTGAGGATCTTTCAGAATATTAAAAAGTGGATACCTAAGAGTGGTATATCATCATAATGTAAATAAGAACAAAATGTATAAAAGAAAGCAGATAAACCTTTAACCTTAACATTATCCACCATCGGTTGTTCTCCTTTGAAATGTTTTTTGGAACACCCATTGGTAGTTTAGACAATTGTCTAAGACTCTAAATAGAAAAATACCTCATAATTTTGATCATACGGTAAAATGCTACGCTAGCATAAGAACTTAAAATAAAATATATTTCATACTCATTTATTCTTTTCTTTTGTGAAAGTGTTTTATGATTAGCTAAATATTGAAAAAAAATCCATATACATTTTCCTCCTATCTCACTCCCCAAAAAAGAAAGGGAAAAAAAAAAGTCTTTCAATTTTCACATTAAGAGCCTCTTCTCCCCATTTCATCACTCCCTCAAAAAATCACTCTTGGTAGTAGTCACCATCAAACCATTAATACTACCTCTCTTTCTAAATGCATTTATTGATAGTCAATTAAAATATTTTAGTACCACAGTCAATTTCACGCCTATTTGCACAATTATTCTATGTGGTATATGGTAAGTGGTGAAAAAAAAAAAAAAAAAAAAAGCGATGGGTTTATGTGAAAGTGATTAACATCTAATCATCGTCTGTCACATAAAGTAGTTGTAAAAATTGGTCTAGAATTAGTTGTGGTCTTATAATAACTCTAACCAATTAGTTTTTAACAATATTTTTTAAATGAGTCTGAATTTGGCAAGGATGAAATGTAAAACTCATGTTTTACACCATCTAATATAAGATAATCACATCAGTTTTTTATTTAAAACTCAATACATTCTACTAAACATAATAACATCGATCTTAATAAACTCACAATTAAATTGGATTTTCAATTGAGTATTATAATTGATTGAGTATAAATGTATCTATTCTTTAATATGTAATATGATGGTGTGACATGTTGGGATTTGAACAGTAAAACTTGGGTTTTTATAATGCATCCTTATAAAATTTAATCTCTTTTTAAATTAATATCCTTAGATTATCTATTAACTTTTTCCAAAAAAAAATAATAATAAAGAGGCTCCTATCAAGAATAGACAAAGTCTTGCGAGAGAGAAGTTGAGAGTCAGAGAGGAATGCCCTTATTAAATTTCTTGGATAGAAAAAGGGGAATATTCCCACGCATCATCATACATATATCATATTGACCAATCCTAACTCTTCTTAATTAATTGACAACTTCTGTATTTGACAAGCAATTACTATACACTATGTTCTATGAATGTCAAAGATAAGAACCGTCCCCCAATTCAATATTTGAAATATATGTTATTTTTCATCTTTGTCTAGTTGTACTCCTTTTATTACGGAAATACCTTGAATTTCAAGCACATATATTAATTAATTATCCTAAAGGAAGGACCTTAGCTATATAAATTGAGGCATAGAGGAATTTGAGCTAGGGTGTATGTTTGTTTGGTTTTTGGTCCATTCCTGTAAAGTCGAAGAAAGGTACAAACTAAAAGCCAGTTGCAGTTGAGGTTATGGGCTGTTTTTGCAACAGAAGGCGTAAGAAGAAAGAAAATAATAAAAAACCAACAGGTGGTAGTACTTCTAAAGCCGCCCCCAGAAGAGGAGGTATTTCTTCATCCACAACAGGCAAGCATGGTGGTACAAAAGATGGTGGCATGGTTGTTATGACTGACTATGGTGCTGTTCTAGCAACTTCAGCCATCATTAATAGTGGCAGTGGTGGAGGAGGTTGTGGAGGTGGCGGTGGAGGAGGAGGTTGTGGAGGTGGAGGTGGCGGCGGTGGTGGTGGAGGAGGTTGTGGAGGTGGTGGTGGCGGGGGAGGAGGTGGCGGGGGTTGTGGTGGTGGTGGTGGGGGTTGCTGACAGGGATCATTTCATCTATGATTTGTAATTTGTTGGGTATGGCTATAGTTAATTCAGAAAGTTTTTTTTTTGGAAGTTTTGCATTGGATATATACAGAAGGTATATGTAAAGTTTATCTTTTAATCAAATAAATAATATTGAATTTTATTTTACCTGTATGTATGAGTATGACCATTTACCTTTTTCCGCCTTTTGGCTATGATCAAGAGTATTACCATTTATTTGAGAGAGATAGTGAATAATGGATGAATCATTCTTTATTATATTAATTAATTTTATATACCATCGTGAATCGAACACCAAAAGATTCAAAACTATTGCAAGAGTGCAAGTACATACCAACAACAGGCCTATTGGCCCCAAACAACTTCCCCGTAGACTATAAAATAGAGCAACATATTTTCTTAATTATTATTATTATTATTTTTTTGATAGCAAACTTGAAAACTTTCATTAAATAGAAGTAAACATTATATCATGATGGAGAGTTTGTTCTAAGAAATAAGGATACTCTTCCATCCACACCATAAAGTTATCAATACAAATCGCATGTTTTGCTAACATATGGGTAGGTTTATTCCCATTTTTACATACATGAGAAAATAACACTTTCCTAACATCATAGGTAGAACTTTGAATCCCATAAATAATAGGCATCACTGAAACAGGCGGAAACGATAAACCTTGAAGGGCACGAACCACATTGAGAGAGTCACCTTCCAAAATAAATTCGTGTGGTCCAACATCTTTGGCAAATTCCAAACTCAATTCAAAAGCTTTGGCTTCCACCTCCAAAGTACCCAAAGGAGCATGGATTTTTTGCTCAAAGCAGCCACCACCATACCATTAGCATCACGAACTATTGCGCCAACCTCAGATTCATTCCTTGCTTTGAACACAGCCCCATCCACATTCACTTTGTACAACGGATCGGAGGGAGGCAGCCAAGACTGTTGAAGAACCGGGTCAGACATCCATGGTAATGCAGAAACAGTAGCTTCCTGAAATTCTAGCAGCCACATTGTAGCATCACAGCACAACTCCATTTCACTTAGCCGTTTTCCACCATGGCGTACTTCATTCCGGTTGCCCCATAACCTCCAAGCAATAGTTCCCATCAACGCAGCAGCATTTTCATCACACCGATCCACCATAATCATCCTCCACGCTAACTCCATAAAGCTGTCGAAATGAAGTGTAGAAACCGAATAAAAAAACCAGCACAGCTCCAAATAGATTTTGCTCTCGGACATGACCAAAATAAATGGCCTGAAGTTTCAGACTCTAGCAAGCAGGCATCACAAAGATCTTCAGTTAACACCTTACATCGCTTGAGATTCGATTTTGTTGGAAGAATATCCCTACAAGCCCTCCATAAAAAAATGTCTAACTTTATGAGGAATAGGTAGCCACCACAGTTTCTTCCGAAAACAACGCAAGTGACTGCTATCTGAAGAAGAAGCACCACCAAAATTATCTAAACATTCCAAAGCAAGTTTATAAGCACTTCATACAGTAAACATCCCATTAGAGGTACCTGTCCATATAAGTTTATCAAGGGGTATAGAAGAGCTAAGTGGAATACTTCTTATTTCCTCCACCTCAAACAGCAAGAATAGCTGCTGCAATAAATGGAGGTTCCAGCACTTATTTTCCGAATCAATAAGTTCACAAACACGAAGATCCAGTGGGGAATTCAGCCTTGGGAAAACAACTCTAAAAGTTGAGGAGCTTGGTAGCCATTTGTCCTTCCACACTTGCACATTGAAGCCATTACCAATCTGCCATCTCAGTCCATGTTTCACAAGTTTTTGGGAAGCCATAATACTACGCCATACATATGATGGATTATTACCAAGTGATGCATCAACAAAATCACTTGTAGGAAAATATCTTGCTTTGAAGACATGATAAACAAGAGAGTTTTGTCCCATTTGCAATCTCCAACCTTGTTTAGCTAGTAAAGCCAAATTGAAAGGTTTTAGCTGTTTAAAACCCATAACTCCATCTACTTTAGGCTTGCAAAGATTATCCCAACTCATCCAATTTAGTTTTCTTTCATTCTGTTTTTGACCCCACCAAAAATTACGAATCATACTCGTCAATTCTTCACAAAGGGTATAAGGAAGCTTGAAACAACTCATTGTATAATTTGGAATTGCCTGTGCTACTGCCTTGATCAAGATTTCCTTTCCTGTTTTAGAAAGCAATTTTTCCTTCCATCCAGCTAGCTTCTTAGCAAGTTTTTCCTTTATTTCATTAAAAGTGTTGCGCTTCTTTCTACCAACCAGTGAGGGGAGACCAAGATATTTCTCATGTTGTCTAATGACTTGAGCACCAAATCTTCTTTTAATTTCCTCTTGAACTGAATGATCAGTATTAGAACTAAAAAAGAGGGAGGTCTTTGCTCTATTTAATTGTTGACCAGAAGCATGCTCATAAACCTGAAGGATACTTTGTAGTGAGTCACATTCTTCTAAGGATGCTCTACAGAAAATGAGGCTGTCATCTGTGAAAAATAAATGAGATAATTTGGCCCACCCCTACAAACAGCAATACCTTCAAGTCGGCCATCATCAACCCCTTTCTTAATCAAAGCAGAAAGGCCCTTAGCACATAACAGAAAAAGATAAGGGGATAGTGGATCTCCCTGCCTTATTCCCCTTGATGGTACTATATGCCCATGTGGTCTCCCATTAATTCTAATAGAGTAAGTAACCGTAGAGATGCATGTCATCAACAACTTTCTCCACCTACTCTCAAACCCCAATTTCTCCATAATTTTATCAAGGCAGCCCCACTCCACTCTATCATAAGCTTTACTCATATCCAATTTAAGTGCCATCTCCCCTTTTTTACCTCCATTTTTCATATTGATATGATGCATAGTTTCAAAAGCCACCAAAACATTGTCAATAATTAATCTTCCATGCATAAAGGCACTTTGAGTGTCACTGATAATAATTGGAAAAATCTTCTTTAATCTATTTGCAATTGCCTTTGAGGCTAGCTTATAAACAACATTACACAAGCTAATAGGGTGATAATCAGTAACTCTTTTTGGCTCTTCAATTTTAGGAACTAAAACAGTATGAGCTTCATTAAAATTCGGAGGTATAATTCCAGAATTAAGAAAATCAAGTACTGTTTTAGTGACAACATTACCAATTAAAGGCCAAAAATTTTGATAGAAGAGAGGAGGCATATCATCTGGACTAGGCGCTTTTAGTGGATACATCTACTTCAAGGCTTTCTTCACTTCACCCTCTTGGAAGTCCCGAATAAGCATTTGGTTCATGGCACTAGTGACTTTAGGCTCCACAGCATCAATTAATTCCATAAAATCTGTAGGATTTGAAGATGAAAATAGAGTTGAATAGTAGTCCACAATTATACCCTCTACAATACCCATATCCTCTTGCCAAGAACCACCCGAATCCTCCATACCTTCTATCATATTATTTTGAAAAGGAGCAGAAGCTTTAGAGTGAAAGTACCTGGTATTTCTATCCCCATCCTAAAACCAGTTAATTCTAGATCTTTGCAACCACATAGCATTGTCTTTGTCCAACCAGCAATTTAATTCAACTGTTGTTTTCTGAATTTCAGTAATGATAGAAGGAGACGTAGGCTGTAACTCCAACCACTCAAGACTTTTCTGCAATCGTGCAATCTGCTGACCCACATGTCCAAAGTCATTCTTATTCCAATCATCCAAACATACCCGACATGATTCTAAACATGAGTTTAAAGGGAAGGCTGAATTCCTCAATAATCCTCTTTACATTTTTCATTTTTTAACCACATAGATTCGAATCTAAATGGTTTATGATACCTGCACTTCTTTTTCCTTCGAACAAAATGCAAAGCTAGCGGACAATGATCAGAAGCCGAAGAGGAGAGATGGTAAAGTTTTGTAGTAGGAAATGTAGTCAACCAATCACAAGTAGCCAAAGCCTGATCCAACCTCTCTCTAATTTGTGATCCATCAAATTTCTAATATAACCAAGTAAACTGAGGACCAATGAAACCGAGATCCTTGAGGCCACATACATCAATAACTTCCTTAAACTGTGCCATTTGACTTGCAGGTCTAGAAGCCCCTCCTTCCTTTTCAGACAAACCCACTAATTCATTGAAATCACCAATAACAAGCCAAGGTAATTGTGAATAATTACTGAGAGATTTAAGTAGGGACCAAGATTCACATCTTCTAGACGTTTCCGGGTTACCATAAAAACATGTTAGATGCCACCACCCATTCACACCCCCATCAACAAATGCATCAATGTGGGAGGAAGTGTAATTTTGAATGTGTACTGTTACCTCCTTCCTCCAAAATAAAGCTAAGCCACCACTCGCCCCATCACTAGGCACAAACAATCCATTTTTAAATTCACATTGATCACGAACATATTCCATCCAGCCTCTATTAGATTTAGTTTCCATAAGGAAAACTAAATTGGAAACTTGTGCCTTAATAATCTTTTTTAAGGCATTAACTGTTCGTTGGTTCCTAAGCCCCCGGCAGTTCCAGCTTAAAAGACTTATTGTTCCCGGTAGGGCTGTTCAACCACCTCCGCCGATCCCAATTGTGTAGTTAAGAAATCACCATGCTCATCTGAATCTTCCCGAAATTTAGGTTTCTTCTCATGTACAGTATCCACAACCATTGCCTCAAATGTACCAGAGAAATTTCTTTTTGTACCTGATCTGCTTACAGTGTTAGGCTGCAAGTTATCCACCCCAACGCGGCTGGTGAATCTGGTCCACCTTCCTGTTTTAACTTTACTCTTGTTACCACGTTCCAATTTGATTCCAGTAGTACGCATTCCCCTTCTTGCTGTATAAGTATGTTTATCCTCATCTTCAATAGCCTTATCTTCAGTATTTAATATTTGTGTCCCTTGGTCAATCGTAGCCCCAATCTGAGGAGGAGAATTAGTAGAGGGTTGACTAGTATGAGTTTCATAAGAAGACAACTTCGAATGATCAACCTTGAGAACAACGTGTGGTGGATCAATAATAACATTAGAAGGGACAGTTTCACTCAAATCCAAATTCCTTAACACAGATAAATTCTCTTTGCTCCCTGTGACATAGGCAGTGTTAGTTAATGAGTTGGATGACACACACTCCTCATTAAGCCCCTTGGCAACAGCTGGCACTTTATTAGCTTCCAACGTGACATCGTCTTCCTTCATTGTAGTAGTTATTTGCTGAAGCTGATCCTCATCACATCTCACCGGTTCACACTGCCCTTCAACCCCCACCGGTACCAACTCCATAACTATCCTTGAATCATCAATAGCAGTAGTTTCAATGGCAGATCCAGAGACTGGCATTAAAGACAGATTACGTTCTTGTACAGATGAAGAACTCGCCCCTGTTGTGCGTGAGAACCGAGAGTGGTGTTGAACTTCAGTTTTATTAAAACCTTTGACCTCCATAACAGATTTTCTAGTTGGATTGATTTGTGTAGCCCTGATCCAGGGACCGAATTGTTGATCATCAACTTTTAAAGACCCCTTACTACTTAACCAGAGAGAGCATTCTTTGTCATCATGGGAAACCAGGCCACACCAATAACAAATATTGGGAAGTCTCTCATATTTAAAGGATATAAATCTGTCATCATTGGGACCCAAAGAAATTATCCTGCCACGATACGGAGGACGTGTTATATCAATAAGCACTCAGATCCTCATAAAATTCCCACCAACCATATCTGAAACATTGACTGATTTGTTAACATCCCCCAAAGATTCTCCAATTTCCATGGCAACATCCGGAGACAAGCAAGTGAGAGGAAGATTATGGATTTGAATCCAAAAAGATGACTTTGAGAAATCCACTTGTTCCATAGGTGAAGTCCCATCATATTTTTGCAGAACAACTAAATGTCGATCAAAAGACCATGGCTCTCCCAGTAAGACCTTTTCTAAGTCAGACTCAAGTTCAAAAGTAAAGAGAAGATGATTGTCACTCGCATCACGGATACAGAAATCATTCCTTGTACGCCATAAAGGTCGAAAGGTTTTAGCCACTGCATCAATATTGACATTCTCTTTGTAAGAAACTTGGCCGCTAGGACAAAATCCACCCGGTGTTTGTTCTTTGCCAATGCCAATTTCTTCCCTTCCTTATCAGACAAGGAGAGATTTTTCCAACGTGAAGCAAGATCCTCCATTATAAGTCCAAAATATAATACAGTAAATATGAAAGCAAACCCGAATGTAAAGAACTGTTTTGATAACCCAAATATAAGAAACAGATTAAGAACTATTGAGAAAACTATTCATCTTCACAGTGTAAGGAAGGAAACGGACTAAAAACTATTAAGAAAGACAGTCATCTTCACAAAGTTTGGAAGGAAACGGACTACTACAGCGAAGGGAGTCAGGGGAAACTAACTGCCAAGGCAGAGAACATATTGGGTGGATATTCTTTTATTGTTTGTTAATGTTATTACTGCAACAACATCTTTCCTTAATTATTGAAAATGAACAAATAACCTTGACTCCATTAATATATAACCGAATCTTTTTGATTCATAGAATATTTCAAAATGAAATAATTATTAAAATACCCTTGATATTATAATGATCCAATAATTAAGGGAAAAAAGTATAAATAATCTAATAGTTAATGGAGAGAATTGCAAAGAATGTACCAAACATAATATATGTATAATGACTTCAATGATATTTGAGTTTTTTTTTTTTTTTTTTTTGGTGCTACATCTTATCATGGTTTTCAGACCCGGATCGTTCATTGAACCGTAAAAGGGAGAGGTTCAAGGTTTTTGAGGTCGAACCGAGGTCGAACCGTGATGACGTCATAATTAATTTAATAATTAATTAAAGCCTAAATATAGATATTAAATTTATAAAACTAGCAAAATTGACAATATATCTATATATGTGAGGGAAATTTAATGATTTTCAAGCATATATTTAATAATTAAATAAGAAAGTTAATAAAATAAAACAATAACCATGAAAACATTAAAATTTATGATTAATTTTTGAAGTAAAGTTGAATATCTTTGAAAATTTTTAATTATAATTTTTTTTTATTCCTTGTAAGAGATGGATAATTTAATTAAGTAGAATAAAATTTTGTTAAGTTGTTTTTTTAAATATAAAAAAAAAAAAAAAAAAAAAAATTTGCTAAGGGGTTGGACCGCACGGTTCTCACCGGTTCGAGCGGTCCAACCCCGGTTTTAACGGTTCACGGAATTAACAAAAAATCCGGTTCTTTAGGCTTAAAAAACCGGTTTTCATCCCGGTTCCCGGTTTTCACGGTCCGACCTCCCGGTCCGGTCCGGTTCTGAAAACAGTGCATCTTATCGCGCTATAAATCTCACTAGACAAACACATATATACTTGCATAAACCTTGAGTTGGGATGAATGAAATGTTTTTCATAAAAGAAAAAAAAGTCTATACATGCACATGATGAGGCAAGTAAACCATTTTTTATAGAGTAATTAAAAATATATTGTCAAGCATTCATTTTAAAAAGAAAAGAAAAAAAAAAAAAAACCATACTGATATTTTTTACTAAATTACAAATTACACATTTAAAGTTTGCAGTAATATTGATTTTGTCCCTAACTTTCCAATAATTGCTAGATTGGCACCCCCAATGACACGTGTTTGTATTTGTTTTGATTTTACATCTTTAACTTTGTGTTTGTTTTGATTTTGTACTCTCTATGTTTGGGGCTATTTGAACTTATAATGGGTAATTAGGCATGATGCATTGACAAAAGGTAGTAAATCCAAACAATACCTCAAGTTAGGGGAGCGAATCAAAATTTTGAAATTTTAGGAGGCAGGCAAAGTTAAAAGAACCCCAAAATTTAGGAATGTAATTTAAAATTTATTCATTATAATGTAAAAGTAGACACAAAAAAAGCCAACATTTCAAAATTTTGAAAATTATTAATTTCAGTTATTTGGCCTAAAATTTTATAGATTTGATCATTTGGGTGTGAGGATATTTTGGAACATTTAAAAAAGTTGACACAAAAGAGTGCTATAATCTTGATAATAGTATAGATATATAAGAATAAAAGGTAGAAAAAGAAAGTGTATAAACTACATATATGCAGGACAGGATTGTAACTAACATTGTCCTCAATTGGGCTTTCTTGAAATTTTTTGTTTTGCAACATTTCCCCTTATCTCTTTTAGAGAAGTGCTTGAGAATCTTCAAAAAAAAAAAATAAAAATAAAAATAAAAACCTGCATAATTTTTATCATGCAGGAATATGCTATACTTGTATAAGAACTTAAAATAAATATTTCATACCTTTTTTTTTAATTTTATGAAAGTGTTCACGTTTAGCTAAAAATTGAAGAAATACATATTTTTCTTCTTCCTATCTCACTTAAAAAGAGTTTTCATCTTTTTTTTTTTTTTTTTTTTTTTTTTGTTTTTGTTTTAAAGGTCTTTAAATTTTCACATGAAGAGTCTTCCCCCACCCCCCCCCCCCCCTCCTCTTCACTTTCTCATAAAATAACTCTTACTATTAATCACCGTCGATCAAACCATTCTTTCTCTCTTTCTAACAGCATGTATTGATAGTCAATTACCACCAAAGCATTCTTTTCCACTCTTAAGTAAACACATCTTTGCTTGTGAAGGTTGAGGATATTGACTAATTCCATTGTTAAGTAAAACTACTATAGTGTTTTTGATATATAAAATTATATTGTTTTATACTTTAAAAATTATTTTATTCTACTCTAATTATATAGTTTTATACTATAGATAGGGTTTCTTTTATTGTAATATTGATGGTTTATTCAATAATTTTGAGGTTAATTGTGACTTTCTAATATTTCCAATGGAAACATTCAAGATTTGAATCCCATTTTTTTCACTTAAGATGAATATAAAAAGTGTTGATGGTTTATCTTTAAGAGAGCTTGGCTGAAAATCACTCAAGCTCTCTCTCTCTCTCTAAATCCGTGGCCAAAAACCTAACTCTCTCTCTCTCTCTCTCTAAATTCATGGCCGAAAATCCATCTCTCTCTCTCTAAAATAATAATAGTAAGGTCATATAAAGATAATTTTTTGAAAATAACTTTTCTTTTTATGCAAACAACATATTAGTTAGAGGCAGAGCCAGGGGGTTGGGAGGGGGGGGGGGGGGAATTGGCCTCTGGCCCACCAGAAAAACTTATTTTGAAAATAGTTTTGAGCATTAAGACAGAGTGACTTTTAATTTTGAGCAAGGAGAAGTTGTTTAGATATAGTTCCTTTTGCGTTAGAGCTAGGGACGGACCCAGGTGGGGGCCGAAGGGGCCTCAGGCCCCCCCGGGTTCAAATTATTATTTTTTAGTTATTATATATTTTATTTTGCAGTTGGGCTCTCCTTACAAAACCCTAGCCCCCTTTTTCTCTAATAAGCCTAGCTAGTCTCACCAAAATAGTAACTACCAACCCCAAAACTTAACAAAAATAATAAAAACATTCACAATGGTGATTGTATTTTAGCAAAAAAAAAAAAAAAATCACCACCAAAGAACCAAAAAATCATATGTTATTGGAGAAACTAAAGCTAAATTTTTTGTAACTGCAGTAAACTGGTATAAATACCAGTTGACTGTAGCAAGTTGTTAAAAATAAAATGTAATATTTTATTAAGATTACATCTTTTCATTCAATTAAAAAACTCAAATTCTAACTCTTTTTTTTATTATTTTAATGAGTTGTTTATATTATTTTTAATAAAATGATAAAAAAAAATAGAACATTTGATATTGGTTATATTGTAAAGTGAGGTGATTAAATAGATAAAATAGATTTTTAAGGTGCTAAAAGCTAAAATGTTTAGCAATATCACTGTGAATGCTCTAACTTAAAAAAAAAAAAAAAAAAAAAAAAAATCCTAGCCAGCCTAGTATTTTTAAAAAAATTATTTTGTTTTTGTCTTTGTTGGTAAATGATTGCATCTTAATGTATTTGTTGACACCCGACCTCAAAAACGGGGCAGAAAATTGCCGCTGCCGTCGGGCTTTTGTTCGACCATTTGTTGCGGTGACACTCCCACGCGTGTAAGGGCCCATTTGAAGGCCCCTTTCTCGAATGATGATAGGTGTGCATGTGTGTAATAATGTGTGGCGTGGTTCACGTAGGGCTTCGGGTGCTCTCTCTCTCAATGGAGGAAGGTAGGTCTACCTTTGGCATTATGGCAGGAATCTAGGCCAAATTTTAAGGGATTACCAAAAGTAAGTGGAGTAGCCACCGATCATTGGGTTTTTCTAAGGTGTGATTGGTCACCTATTTCTAGTTAATTTTATAACCGATATTAGGCTAAGAAAAAATGGCATTTTTCCTAATCTAATGTAGATGACAAAAAATCTTGATTCTTAGGTCCGAAAGTTTGGTTACGTGTGGGGAAGGTGTTAGGCACCCCACAACGTCTGTCCAAGGACAGTCATTTGTTTTGATAAAACCTTAATTTTCAGAGATTGGAAGTAAAAAACATGATTTTGGCATTGGCTTTCGGGGCTTTGCATGCATGGGACTTTAAGGTTTGGCTTTTGAATGGGTGTGGTCTCAATCTATGCTCTCTTAAGGCAATCGAGCAAAGTGCCAGATTTCCATGGCGAAAATTCGGCAACATATCACCTTACTTTCGCAGTGGAAATTAGGCATCGCTTTGCCTTAGGTGACACGGATTGTGACAATCACACCGAAAGGGGTGAGTAGGTATATATGTACATACATCATGCACAATGCAAGCACACAGAGCAGGAAAGTAAATGCCTACATCCTTAGAGCATGGCCCAAAATATAGGAGTAGAAAAGTAAACAGGGGTCGCCATCCTTTAGAGATGAGGACGAATGGTACATGGCATGATATACCTAATATAAACCATCTAAGAGAGAAACGAGGGAGGAAGGAAGGGGTTAAAAAGAGTACATAATCAAATGGGAAAGGTTAGCCCCCTAAACCTACTGAACACAGCCGTTTGGCTTATATTGACATGCTCGCATTTGCGCCTTTTTTGATTGCTCTAGGGAAACCATGCTCTAGTCCATATGTCATCGCTCTATGTGTGTACTTACAAAGACAAAGACAAGAAAGCAGCAGTCAATCAATGGAAGGAAAAGATACAAAGAGCACATGATAGAGGCATGAAGTAGATAAACATGGTAGATATGACAAACATAGAAACAAGAATGCGAGCAAACAAGTGATAAGGCAAACAAGCAAGATAGCAAGCAAACAAGCAAGCAAGCAAACAAAGGGTGGTGTCCACAGGAGACAAATGTAGGTTTGGATCGGATGTCCATAGCTTCATTGTGTTGAAGTATGGACGACACACTAGCAAGCAAGACTTATGCATGGACATGTAAACAAGCATGTAAAGATGCATAGGAAGCCAACAGGTGGCACAAACGAGCATGGCAAGCATATCATCACATGGAGTGGAAAACGGGAAAGGTATGCACAAAGCAACCGACATCATGGCAATGTGTCCCAAATGGTTACATCCAAACAAGGTCTCATGGGCATCGGAAGTAACCACACAACCACAAACCCGTTAAGGGTGTCAAGCGTGGCAAAGCCTAGAACAAGAGAGGCTATCACAGGCATAAAGCATAGAAGCAAGCAAACATAGACATGCAAATAAGGATGACACACTAGTAAGACTCATGCATGGACATGTAAGCAAGTGTGTAAAGATGCATAGGAAGCCAACGGGTGGCACAAATGAGAATGGCAATCATATCATTGCATGGAGCGGAAAAGGGGAAGGGTATGAACGAAGCAACCGACATCATGGCGATGCGTCCCAAATGGTTACATCTAAACAAGGTCTCATAGGCGTCGGAAGTAGCCACACAACCACAAACCCGCTAAGGGCATCAGGCATGGTAAAGCCTAGAAAAATAGAGGCTATCACAAGCATAAAGCATGGAAGAAAGCAAGTATAGACATGCAAATAAGGATGATCCAAACCCTTTGATGTGGGCCAAGGTGTATGGACAATGACAAAGGCCATAGGGTCTAGATTAGGTTTGAACTGATAGGCCAAAATACAAAAAAGAAAGACAAAGTGACAAAAGGGCTGCAATAGTAGATGGCATGACAAATATAGCCTAGGTCTAGACACACAAACACGGCATGGAGCACGCAAGCACATGGAAGATAGCATAAAGCATGTAGAGAAAATAGATCCAGTCACATAGGCATTGGTAAACATAGATCTAGACATATAGGCATAGAAACATACATGTAAACATGTAGAAACTTAGCACATAGACATGGAAGAACATGAATCCAAGCATATAAGCGTGTGAAGACAAGGATCCAACCATATATCATGGAAATAAACACATAAACACGTAGATCCAAGCAAGGCATAGCCGATAACATCATACAAGCATGTGAGCATGTAACCCTAATATCAACCTAGAATAAAAAGAGGCACAAAGCATAGGAAAACATGGCATAGATCCTAAAGCATATAGATCTAAACATATAAGCATGTAAGGATGTAGATCTAAGCATGAAACATGGTAAAAAGCATTAAAAACATGGAGATTTAGGCTAGAAACACAAATAAGGTAAGAAACATGCTAAGAAAGCCATAAATCAAGTTATTCAAGCAAAAAAGGGCAAGATAAATGCTAGAAAAAGATTTAGAAGGTTAGGGGTGTGGATGGTAGCTAAAAAGCTACATCACACTCCTAAACCCCAAATCCAAAGTGTAGAACCAAGGAGAAGAAGGTTGGGTATAAGAACAATACCTTGTGTTTTTGGTGAAGAGAGAAGAATCAAGAGATTTTGATATGTCTTTTGAAAGAGAGGAGAAAGGTGTAGAAAACGTCTAAGTAGAGCACAAGAACCAGGAAGACCTCTCTTTTTTTGGTTTGAAGGGTGCCTGGGGCCTTTTATAGCCCTAGCACACTTTTCGAGGTGAACGGCCGCCACCTTCAAAAGGCCATGGATTGGGTTGATCTTGACACCCTTGAAAATATTTTTACTTTTTGTTTCTGAAAAGGTATGGATCTTGAAAATCCAACGGTCGAATTAAAAGTTATGGCTCTTAAAAGTTAGTGATGCATCAATCGGTGTGTTACCTTGATTTTTGTGATATCTTGGCCTTTCTAACTCTGATTTCAACCCATAAATAGTCGTTGGAATGAGAACTTGATAATCTTTGCAATGACATTGATTTCAACTCGTTCTGATAGCCTAATCGTTAAAAATCTCTGAGAAGCTCAAGTTTGATGTAAAACTATGAAAAATGTTTTGTGAGGGTTTTGATCTCGTTTGACCTTCGGTCGACCTAGGATTGACCGGGGGCATTTTGGTCATTTTAGCTAAAAAAGACACTTTGGTTGCTTTGATGTCCGAACGGGTTGTACCACATCATTCTGGATGTTCTTGCAACCCTAAGGAGAGAAAATAATATTTTTGGATTTTTCGGGGTCCGGCATGCAAATCGAAGGCGGACAAAATATGATATCAAAAGTATTTAGAAACAATGATTTTGTGTATTTATAATTTTTTAATACTATATGGACACCTATTTAGAGTTTATGTTTTTTCTTTATACTCTGGCTCCTGCTAACTTAAAATCTTGGGTCCATTCATGGTTAGATTTTAGAGGGAGTCACTAATCTTCTCAATAAGGGTGTGTCGGTTCAGTTTCGGTCAGTTTTCTAAGTGTTGGCCAACTAAAACCGAAATTTTCGATTTGTGAAATTCTCAACCGAAACCGATTGAAGTAATTGGAAATCAATGCTTTCGGTTGGGTTTTGGTTTATTTGCACATACAAATTGAAACTATAGCATTGATTCAATATTAAACAAACCTAGAATATAAAAAAGAGAGAGGAAATTATGGAGAAATTAAAGAGAGGGAGAGAGAGGATCATCGTGACTCCGTGAGAATGAAAAGATTAGGCCGGTGTAGGGAGCTCGGCGTGTGGATACCAGTGTGTTAAGGCCGGCGTGTGGAGGTCGGCGTAGGAAGGTCGATGTGTGGAGCGGCATGTGCAGCGGTGAGAGAAAAGGAGGGCTGAACTTTGAAGAATGGAGGCTGTGACTTGTGAGGAAGAAAGTGGGTTATGGGTAGGGAGTCAGGGAGGGGGTTGGTGCTGAGAAGAAGAGAAAGGAATAAAATTCTAGGGTGAGAGAGAGAAAAAATGGTGAGAGAGAAAAAAAATGGTGGAGGGGCGGCTGGAAAGAAAATGGCAGGAGGGTTAGAATATAAGATGCTAGGGTTACACAAAAACGTTTAGGTGAAGGCTTAAACAAGAGAACACTTATTCATTAAAGCCACATCATACCACTAAGCTACAAACTCGAACGTGACTTAGTGTTACATAAATATATATATATATATATCGGTTCAGTTCGGTCGGTTTGATGCATTAAAATTTGCCTTTGAAAACCAAACCGAAATTTTTGGTTTTATTATATAAAAAACTGAAACCAAACCGAATCGAAACCAAACTGAAATTTTTGCATCGGTTCGGTTGGTTTGAAGCGGTTTTTTCGGTTTGTCGGTTTTTTGCACACACCTACCTCTCAAGGAGCACCAAAATCTGTAAGAATAGGGCTGCGAAGTTCCCAAACCTAACAGGTCGTGTGTGGGAACCTAGGACCCTAGGTCTGTTGGATAAACTTTTTTTTTTCTCCATGTATAAGTTGTATACTTGTACGACTATAAACATGCCGAGCTTTGTCGAGTAGTGCATGTTCGAGCTTGACTCGTTAGGAAAATTCAAAAGTTCAAGCTTGGCTTGAGCTTGTAACAAGCCTAAAAATAGCATTTGAGCTTGAGCTCGTGGAAAAGCCAAAAAGCTTGAGCTTGGCTTGGCTTGATTAATTAGTGAAGCCAAGCTCAAGCTTAATATGAAGCTCAAACTCGAGCTTAGGTCAAGCTTTTGAGCTTGAGATCTAAAAAAAATTACATTATTAGATGCTTAAATCTTTAAAATTAAGAAAAAAAGAAAATAGTATACTCATTTTATCATGCATCTAATCCTATTTATGATTTGCCTTCATTCAAATTGAAAATTTACATAGTTAAATTCATCCATTCATCATTCTTTGTTTACAGCTTCCGCAATTGCTCAAAATACAATTTTTACATTCATGTTAGATAGTAAAGAACTAAAAAAATACTTGTTTGTAACTATTATGAATGAGAAAATACTAACATGTTTCATAACTTTACTTTAGATGATTGATAGGGAAGGATTATATATGGTCTATTTAAGTAATTAATTTATTTTTAAATGTAACTATAGTTTAAAGTGGTTCTTGATCAATTTAAAGTGAAGGAAAAAATTAAGATAATGGATAGTGGTCCCATGTTAGCCATGTCATTATTAAGATATATGTAATGAGTATATTTAGCTAATACATAAGACTTATAAATGAGCCTATACTTGAATTGTTTTGTATCAAGCCTAATAGTTCACGAGCTTGTTCGTGAACAAATATTTTTTTCTTGGGCTCAACTTGTTTATTAAACAAGCCAAGTTTGGCATATTTATAAACAAATAAATATGAACAAACTTTTTATTGAGCCAAGTCTAAGTTGTTCATGATCGTCTTGGTTCATTTACAGCCCTATATACTTGTATATCTTAAGAACATGGGTTGGTCATGTATATTAAAGCCACGTAGCTTTGGCTGGGGTTTGGTGTTAGTTCTCCCTCATCGCCATTTGGATGGTCATGCAACCCTTAATTTATATCCTTTCTTTATTAAATGATAATTTTTACCATCTTATAATAACAATTAAAATATTATTTCTTTTATTGGTTAAAACCTCCCTTTCAAATAAAAAAAAAAAATCATATTTGATAAATCTTTTCAGATTCAAATTCTATAAAAAGAAAACCAAGTTCGCCAGAACTAATGAAACTTGATGTTTAACAAAAGGGAAAATTTATTGTTATCTTTCAAAAGCGATATTTAAACATTTAAAAGCCAATAAAACATTAATTTTTAATGTAATAATTTATTTTACTTCATAAAATCTTGTGTATTAAGAAATAAATTTTGAGATAATTACATTCTAACATAAAACTATGTAAATTGTGCTTGGTGTCTATTTAACTATTAAAAATCTTGTATGCATATTTGGAATTTTTAATTAAAACCAGAAAAGTGGTTTATTTATACAAAAATTTATTTACAACTAAACAATTTATATATAATGAAATGCTATTATTTGTGGGTTTTCAAAATATCACTTAATATACATGAATTGCTATTTATATATATACAAAAAATATATTATGTTTCATGCACATGCATAACTTATATAAATTTTGCTATCCAAAGTCAAATCATGACTCCAACACAATTATTAATAATAATTTTTTATTATAATAAATTGTGAAACAGGACAAACAAACAAACAGAGGGAGTAATATGTCAAGAGTTGACAAAAAAAAGATAATCCAGTTGCATAATAGTCGTTTGGTTTTGGGGCCATATACCTATAAAGTCGAAAAAAAGATACAAAGTAAAACCCAGTCGCACTTCAAGTCTTCAAGTTAATTATGGGCTGTTTTTGCTTCGAAAGCCGTAAGAAGAAAGAAAATAAAAATCCAATAGGTGGTAGTACTGCAAAAACTCCCCAAGAAGAGGAGGTAAGTCTTCATCTACAACAGGCAAGCATGGTAGCACAAAAGATGGTGGCATGGTTGTTACGACGACCAACTGTGGATCTTATATGGCAGCTTTAGCTATAATTAATAACTAGTGTTTAACTTGCGCAATGCGCGGGATCATTTTATGAGTTAGAAAAAAATCAACTTAATATATTATACTTAATGTGATGGTAAAATATGGAAGGGGGTGGATGGTTAGTTGTTCAAATAATGATGCTAATGTGTAGGTATTCTTCTAAAAGACAGACATAACTTGGCATAAACACATGATCAAGAAAAAAATGTTAATTGAAATCTCATAAGTTATAACTAATTGGTTCAAGGTTTTTTTAAAGGTTGTGGGTTCGAGAGAATATAGTTATTGAACACAAAGATTTGCATGATCAATTAAGATTTTCCTCTTCATCTTGTATTAAAGGTTGTCCTAACAACATTTATTTGAAACTTCATCTCTTCCCTTTGTATCTCTATCACATAGGATTAAAAATTCTTAAGTTAGCTAGCGTTCATTATTCTTAGAACAGGTCCAATATTTTCCAACAGCTTCACTCTCAATCATCACAACCCAAATTTTGGTGATATTTACAAAGGAGCATGACAAATTACATTGAAATAAAACATACATGCCTTTTCACAATTACTTGAAGCCAAGCAAATTAACCTTTAATGCAATATAATTGCAATCATTTAAGGCCCTACTGCCAAAATAAGCACTTGACCCCAGTAAAGTAGGTGCCAATATTTGAGATGCTCATGTTGTTCATGAGGCCTTGTTACTCTTAAGAATATATTCGCCTTAATTATTTTCTTTGTTTTACTCTTAAAATATATAGGCCCTTGATGAATTTTCTTTATTTTAGAAAGCCAAAATTATTAGTAGAAAATATGAAAAAATGGTAAAAATTTCCTGAGTTGAGTTTTAATTCAGTAAAAATGTCACTATTTCAGTGAAGCACCGTTTTGAATCCTGTCCCCTTAACAAAAATGCTCAATTAGTCACAAAAAGTGAGTGCCTTATTAGAGTTGCCTCACCTCAAGGGTCTTAAAGGAGCCTTTTAATGCATTCTCACTCGAGCGTCTAGGCAAGTGCCAGCCTCACCTGTGACTCCTAGACTTTTTTCCTTATTTACGTAGTAACCTTTTTGAACACTACAAGAGATTCATAGGCAGATCTTAGAGCTCAGAGCTCAGGCTTCAACATGGTCAGAAAATAAAATTTAAACCAATTCCAGGCTTTAATTGTATTTGATGAGCACAGTGATCTATGAACTTCTCTGCTTGTCCTGTAAATTCAAGGCATCTTACCAATTTCTGAGCAACATATTTTTGCAACAAAGAAATTGAGAACTTGGAAGCACAGAGATGTCTGTCTGCTAAAAATAATCACTACATTCCTAAATGGTCCCTTTAGAAGTAGTAACCTGTTACTATTGAGAAAAGGGAAAATAATCAAAATCAAAACCTGTCTGCAATGTACCATCTATAATTAATTGCAGTAGCAAAACAATTAATTTATTGTCCTTGCTGTTGACTAAAGATTAGCAATCAAGCAAGTTGGTCTAAACATATGCGACGGTTTCTCTAATCCTAGACTCTGTGATGCAACAAATATTTTCCACTAATCTCTCTTCGTAGGCTAACATGTAAAAGCTCCAAAAGAGTCAAATAAATGCGTGTTGAGACTAACAACCAAATCTGCCACTCTTAAGAAAATTAGAAAGTAAAATAAATACTTAAATAAATGCGTCACATTTTTAATTTTTTATGCCATGCTAAACTCATATTCACCACCAACACCACTGCAATTTTTTTGCATAGGTGCAGCCGTGCAGCATAAAATCTTGTACCTTGCAAAATTACAAAATCCAGTACTAAATCTCCATATCATACCATGTCCCTTTTTTTTTCCTGTTTTTTTGCATTCTATTAGAAGTAGAGAGAGACTCAACATATCTTATCATAAGCAGAAGAATTGCACAATTAAAAATATGAATAAGTTTTACCTTTAACCTTACAAATAATAAAAAATTTGATTAATCAAATGTATTATACTATCTACAAAGGAAAAAAAAGAAAAAAGATGACTCATTTCACATCTCTTGTAAATTCCAAATGCTTATTAAGACTGCATGGTTTCAATATAGAAATCCAAATGTTCAAAGGTTCTACACCTTCATTTTGTCACATTTTTAACCCATGGTACTAACAAAAATAGAAAATACCAGATATGGAATTTCATATATTTAAAAGATCACAAAAATAATACATATAGAATTTCATAGACTTGATAGAGTGTGTTATCCTTCGGATTAATACATATAGGTTGAAACAAAGACACATTTTTAACCCCAACCAACATTTCTTGTGATTTGTGACAACTGTGTAACTACCACTTGCCATTTGTCAATATTTATCTATAAGTTGATTTGGCTGATACAAAACCATAATATTAGTTAGAATGCCACAAAGATGTAATGTTAGCCCAACAAAGATGTAATGGTTTATAGGATATTAGCACTATGATTTAAGTCATCGGTGTTTCAGATACAATCTGGTAGTAAAAACATAAATTAAATTTAGAACAAGCAATTATCAATAGAAATCTACCAAGAAAGCCACTAAATATGTATTTCTTTTTTAGTGAGTAACTAAAATATAATATAGGCTCTACTAATGATAAAATTCCTTGTAATCCTTAAAATATCATTTGCGTGAGTAATATCAAGACATAAAATACTTCCAGGACTTATAAATGTGATTTAAACTCAGGATGATTTTTGCAATTTCTATGAAAGACATGAAAGTTGTGACCTAGGAATAAAATCATATAACCAATTACTGCATAAAAATAAAACCGGCAACGTCATCTTCATCTAACACATATATTAGGAAACTTTAATATAATGCTTTATTATGTTAATAATGAAAATCTATACAATGCTAACAAAAGAATTATAAAAAAGATAGAGATAAAGATAGAGATAATTTAGTAGAAAGGACTTAAAGCAATATCACAGTCGGAGTAAATCTTTTCCTTTCACTTGTGGCTCAATTGACCTGAAATTTCATGTAATCAAATAACTAAACATAGTGATAAGTTACTGAATTACATGCTCTTTCTAAGGATAACGCCATCATTACCCAATGTTTTCATTGATCTTTGACCTATATCATGGTCAGAGTTAGTCCACCCCCTCTAATTTCATAGTGATTATAAAATTAAGAAAACAATTATAATATATGAAGAATATTGCTAATTACATAAAAACAAAAGGAAAATATAAAACAAACTGATACAAACCCAAAGGAGAAAGAAGACAATGATTTGAAATATTATTGACCATGGCTAATGTAGATAGTGAACTCTTTAGGTGGTCAGGTAATGTAAGTACTCTAGGGAGAATTATACACATCATTTATTAAGCTTAAAACTATGAACAACCATTTTTTCTTTTTTTTGAAGAAAAAAAAATTGACTAAAGTATACAAAACATTCATACAACCAAAATCGGCATATGTATCTGCAAAATTAACCAAGCATGTTAATCAATACTAATCCAACTACAAATCAACCAAATTTAATTCATATTATGCAAGTTATGTATCTGTTAGTGATTTCAATCAACTTTCTTATTTAATTCCCAAACCAAAAAAAATTAGAGTGCAAGAGTTGTTCTCCTATTAAAGCAAATGATATATATTGGAGTGAAACAATCTATTTGATAAATTTGAGAGAAATTTCATTTAGAGTCTGTTTCTTAACAATGTAAAACCAAGACTAAAATCAATCTGTTTTTGTAATTTCTATAATCTATAAAAATATAACAAAAGCAGATGTATAAAATCGAGAAGGTTTATTGTAGAAAGACAAACATTTTGAGAGAGAAACAAAAACCCACAACAAAAACAAATCCAACTCAAACATGTAAATCAAAACTAATACAACTAAAATAACCAAAGAAAAGTCATAATTTAAACAAAATGACAGAGTAAGAAGGTTTTTTATAATTTCAATAACACAGTGTCTAACAATTTGTTGGAAGGTGTATAGTAATCAGTTGGTTATTAATTAATTAATTTATTTTTAAAAAACGCAGTAATTAATCCAAAAAACCATAATTTCACTAAGAAAAAAAATTATAAATTACTATACACTCTAAACTTTCAGATTTTAAACCATCCAAGTATTAAAATTAAGGGTGAAATCCCTAATGTTACCAAAACTTAAAACCAAAAATAATAATTTCAGACCAAATCATCCATAGAGAGAGAGAGAATAAACCCATCATTACACACTCTAAACTTTCAGACTTATAACCATCCAAGTCGAAATTTGGCTATTAAAATCAAGGGCAAAATCCCTTATGTTACCAGTACTTAAAACCAGAAATTATAATTTTTCCATAGAAAGAGAAATAAACCCATCTATATTTCAAAAGGAGTCAAGAAGAACCCTAGACAATTCGGTATGGAGAAAATTCTGAAATATAGATATATTGAAAAGGAAGATGGTAATTCTTGTGGTATAAACATCTGGTTTTAAACTAAAAACATATACATATTGGAGATTTAATATGCTAATTCGAAAAGGAAAAGCAATGGCAAAAAGTTTCAGAAAACCAAAACAGTATTTGAAGAAGAAAAGAGTAAGCCGACCTTTAGGAAAATTTTGTTATAGAGTAGAGATGAGGCAGAGCAGATCAGATGGCGATGGCCGGTCGTACGAAACTCCACTGGATCGCAAACTCTTTTTATTTTCTCCTTCCCTTTCTCTACATCGCAGTATGGCTAGTTTTTTTATTTTTATTTTTATTTTTATAGAAAAATAACCAACCATTAAAATTTAAGTAAGATTCAAAAAGCAGAAACATAACAAAAAACTGCCAAACAAAATACAACAATCGAACAAACAGAACTCAAGAAATTGTAAAAATAAATAAGAAATTAAGGGAAAAGGTATCCTTTTCAAAAGGCTTGAAACGGTAATTGAATAGAAAACAAAAAAAGGGGAAAAAAAACCTGCCTACCTTCTACTAAACCCATATATTTTTGAAAACCCTAGAAACGGTAATTATTTTTAAGAACTTAACACAATTATTTTTTCCTATAATTTTAACCAACATGAGATCAAAACATGCATAAAAAGGAAATAAACAATAATTGTAGCAGTAAGTAAATAACAAATTGACAATCAAAATCTATCTCAAAAAAAAAAAATTGACAATCAAAATCAAATTAAAAAAATCAAACTTCTTCAATCTCCCTCATGCTCTAATGGAAGGAGATGTATGTTTTTTTGACCTCTAAATGGTATTTAAGAGTGTGGTTTAGAGGAAAAAAAAAAGTAAAAAAGGAAGATAGATCTTGAATCAAAATCAGTTTAGTTAAATAGCCCAACCTAAGACTAAATCAACTCAAACGTTTAAAGCAATATTTAAAAAAAAAAATTACCGATAAAGGTTTTTGGCATTCTGACAGGAAGATGTTAGATTTCTCTTGTTACCAATGCTCTTTCCGAATAACGAATTCAGGGTCTCTCTTATTTCTCTGGCTTTGCCCTCTCCAAACCTAAATCATATATAAACGCAAATTTCAAAATACCAAATCAAAACGTAATGTAACCCAAATACCTAAATAAAAATCAATCCAACCAAATTTCTCAAAACCTAAATCATATTTCATACCCATATCCAGATCTAAGAAAGAATGAAAAAAAAAAAAAAAAAAAAATCTTACCGGTGGTAGTTCTCTCTATGTTCGTATCTCAATTCTTGCGTGCACCTTTAGGTTACTGGTGCCAGTTCGAATGGTATAATTCTGGCAAGGGAATGGACGATGGCGGGTACGAACTCTGTCTCCTTATCATCTCTGTATTGTAAGGTTTTTTTTTTTTTTTTTCCTCCTTCTCTATCTCTGTATCGCAAGCGTCGGTGTTAAGAGTATTCATAAGAGGAGAAACTGAAGTTAGAGTGAGTTTGACTTTTGATTGGGAATACATCGTTTGGGTTTGTGTTTTTATAAAGACAAAGACTCATCGTGGAATTAGGTTGCAATGAAGGTTTCAACCTGGCTAATTATGCTATTTGTATTGAAAATGTCAAGGTTTAATTGGCCATCTAGCCATCTAATCGAAGAAGGAAGGAACCACTGTCATTGCTTCCACCAGCTGGAATGGAGCTTATAGGCATTGACAATATTAAGGGTTGGGTTGGGATTGGCATAGCCCTCCAATGATTTTACACTGTTGTAATACTTTTACGACATCAATGAAATTTTCTATCTTTTACTTCAAAATATTTTGTATATGTATACATATATAAATTGTGGGTTTTATTTAACTCAATTAGTCAAATCTTTTGTTATTGAATAATAGAACTAAGATCTTAAAAAACACAATATATATATATATATATATTTATATATATATATATATATATATATATTTGTGTAATATGCATACCCTAATTTGAGTAATTTGATTTCATGACATACAGAATTTCAAAATGCTATTTTTCGAGATGTACAAAATTTCATAATTTGGGTGTGAGTATCTTTTAGAACATTAAAAAGTGGATACCTAAGAGTTGTATATCATCATAATAGAAGTGTAAATAAGAACAAAATGTATAAAAGAAACCAGATAAACCTTTAACCTTAACATTATATCCACCATCGGTTGTTCTCCTTAGAAATGTTTTTTGGAACATCCGTTGGTAGTTTAGACAACTGTCTAAGACTCTTAATAGAAAAATACCTCATAATTCTGATCATACGGTAAAATGCTACGCTTGTATAAGAACTTAAAATAAAATATATCTCATACTCATTTATTCTTTTCTTTTGTGAAAGTGTTCATGATTAGCTAAATATTGAAAAAATCCATATATATTTTCTTCCTTCTCTCTCACTTACCAAAAAAGAAAGGAAAAAAAAAAAAAAAGTCTTTCAATTTTCACATCAAGAGCCTTTTCTCCCCATTTCACCACTCCCTCAAAAAATCACTCTTGCTATTAGTCACCATCAAACCATTAATACTTCCTCTCTTTCTAAATGCATTTATTGATTGTCAATTAAAATATTTTAGTACCACAACCAATTTCACGCCCATTTGCACGGAAAATTATTGTGTACTCCTGGAGTACTATAAATGCGTACTCCCTTCTCTCACATTCATGGTGGCTCCTACTAATTAAATTCATGGTAGGACCCACCATTCATGTGAAATGAGGGAGTACGCATTTATGGTACTCTATGAGTACATAATAATTTTCCCATTTGCATAATTATCCTATGTAGCTTATTGTGAGTGATGAAAAAAAAAGTGATGGGTTCATATGAAAGTGATCGACATCCAATCATAGTCTGTCACATAAAATAGTTGTAAAAATTGGTCTAGAAATAGTTGTGGTCTTATAATAACTCTAACCAATTAGTTTTTAACAATATTTTTTAAATGAATCTGAATTAGGTGTAAAACTCATGTTTTATACCATCTAATAAGATAACCACATCAGTTTTTTTTATTTAAAACTCAATATATTCTACCAAACATAATAACATTGATCTTAATAAACTCATAATTAAGTTGGATTTTCAATTAGTAATTAGAATTAATTGAGTGTGGATATGCCTATTTTTTAATATATAATATGATAATGTGACATGTTAGGATTCGAGTGGTAAAGCTTGGGTTTTATATTACATCATTATAGAATATAATCTCTTTCTAAATCAATGTCCTTAGAACATCTATTAACTTCCCCCCCCCCCAAAAAAAAAAAAACTCATAATCACCTTGCTGCTTATATCAAGAATAGACAAAGACACCGCCGCACACCCTTAGCGTGATGATCACTCCACAAGTATAAGTGTTTGTGGATATTTACTTAGATTATACTATTGTAAAATTTTTATCTTGTAAAAAAAAAAAAAAAAAAAAAACCAAAGACTTGGGAGAGAGAAGTTGAGAGTCAGAGAGGAATGCCCTTATTAAATTTCTTGGATAGAAAAAGGGGAATTGCCACGCATCATCATACATATCGTATTGACCAATCCGAACTCTTCTTAATTAATTGACAACTTCTGTATTTGACAAGCAATTATTATACACTATGTTCTAATGTCAAAGATAAGAACCCTCCCCCAATTCAATATTTGAAATATAAGTTATTTTTCATCTTTGTCTAGTTGTACTCCTTTTATTAGGAAATACCTTGAATTTCAAGCACATATATTAATTAAATTGTCCTAAAGGAAGGACCTTAGCTATATAAATTGAGGCATAGAGGAATTTGAGAGTGTATATATGGTTGTTTGGTTTTTGGTCCATTCCTAAAAGATACAAACTAAAAGCCAGTTGTAGTTGAGGTCATGGGCTGTTTTTGCATCGGAAGGCGTAAGAAGAAAGAAAATAATAAAAAACCAACAGGTGGTAGTACTGCTAAAGCTGCCCCCAGAAGAGGAGGTATTTCTTCAGAAAATAATAAAAAACCAACAGGTGGTAGTACTGCTAAAGCTGCCCCCAGAAGAGGAGGTATTTCTTCATCCACAACAGGCAAGCATGGCGGCACAAATGATGGTGGCGTGGTTGTTCTAGTAACTTCAGGCGGTGGTGGAGGTTGTGGAGGTGGCGGAGGAGGTTGTGGAGGTGGTGGTGGTGGTTGTGGAGGAGGTTGTGGAGGTGGTGGTGGCTGACAGGGATCATTTCATCTATGATTTGTAATTTGTTGGGTATGGCAATAGTTAAATTAGAAGGTTTTAATTATTATTATTATTATTTAAGGATAGTTTTTTTGGAAGTTTTGCATTGGATATATACGGAAGGTTTATATGTAAACTTTATCTTTTAATCAAATAAATAATATTGAATTCTATTTGATCTGTATGTATGAGTATGACCATTTACCTTTTTCCCCCTTTTGGCTAAGATCAAGAGTATTACCATTTATTTGAGAGAGATAGTGAATAATGGATGAATCATTCTTTATTATATTAATTAATTTCGTAATAATTACTCTTGGATCACCCTTTCTAGTATACCATTGTGAATCGAACATCAAAAGATTCAAAACTACTGAGAGTGCAAGTACATACCAACAACAGGCCTATTAGCCCCAAACAATCAAGAAAAAAGAATTCAAAAGGAATCGAAGAAGGTTTTTTTTTTTTTTTTAATTATTTTATTTTTTATGAGCGGAAAATAAGATTTTATTTTACTTTTTAGATATACACAAACAAAGAGTTGATGAAAGAAAAAACTCTTGATTTCGTTAAGCTCTATGATAAAATTTTTTAAGAATTGACATGACATATGATGATGGGATGGTGTAAAATTAAAGTTTTACAATGATTATTTATGGATTTAAAATGAAAATCCCTTTAAAATTAGATTAGATTTTTTAGTCTTTGCGGGTGCTTTGTGCATATGCTTTTAATGATTCTTATTGAGGGGGATGGGGTAGTTCACAACTTCCCCATAAACAATAAAATCAAGCCACGTCTTTCCTAAATTAAATTATTGAAAATGAACAAATAACCTCAACTAAGGGTGTTTGCAGTGTGGTGTGGTGCGATTTTGGGCCATTTTTAGCACCGCACTTTGCGGTGTGGTTTAACTAAAATCATACTGCACCGCACCTTATATGTGCGGTGCGATGCGGTGTGGTGCGGTTTAGAGTTTAGCCAAAACCATAACCGCACCGCATCTCATTTTTGCGGTCACATGTGCGATACTATGTATAAGATGCAATTTGAAGTCGGTATATTTTCAAATTTTGGGCTTTTCCTATTCAACCCAAAACTAATTTTTCCCTTTTTTTGGGCTAAGTTTTAAATTAATAAGCTAGTTTTTTCTTTATTTTAGGTTGTCTTTTCTAGTCAACACTTGCTAGAGTTATTAAACTTTTTTTTTTGAAAACTAGGGTTATTAAACTATTAATAATACATTTAATATTAAAAATAAATAAATATATTAATATATAGAGAGGGTGCGATGCAGTTTGTGCGGTTTTCTTATTATAAAACCACAAACTGCATTGCACCATGCGGTGCGGTGCACTATTACTTGCGATGCGATGCAGTTATGTCATTTTGCGGGCAATTTTGGTGTAGTTTTTGCGGTTTGTGCGATTTGGTGAACACCCCTAACCTCAACTCCATTAATATATAACCGAATCTAATTGATTTATAGAATATTTCACAATGAAATAATTATTAAAATACCCTTGATATTATAAATGATCCAATAATTAAGGGGAAAAAGTATAAATAACCTAATAATTAATGTAGAGAATTGCAAAGAATGTGCCAAATATAATATATGTGTAATGACTTCAATGATATTTCAGTTTTTTTTTTGGTGCTACGTTTTATCATGCTATAAATCTCGCTAGACAAACACATAATAAACCTTGAATTGGGATGAATGAAATGTTTTTAATAAAAGGAAAAAAAAGAAAGAAAGAAAGTCTATACGTGCACATGATGAGGCAAGTAAACCTTTTTTTATAGAGTAATTATAAATATATTGTCAAGCCTTCATTTTAAAAAGAAAAAAAAAATACTGGTATTTTTTACTAAATTACAAATTACACACTTAAAGTTTGCAGTAATTTTGATTTTGTCCCTAACTTTCCAATAATTGCCAAATTGGCACCACCAATGACACCTATGTTTGTATTTATTTTGATTTTGCACTCTTTAACTTTGTGTTTGTTTTGATTTTGTACTCTCTATGTTTGGGGCTATTTGAACTTATAATGGGTAATTAGGCATGATGCACTGACGGAAGGTAGTAAATCCAAACAATACCTCAAATTAGGGGAGTGAATCAAAATTTTGAAATTTTAGGAGGCAAAGTTAAAAGTACCCCAAAATTTACGAATGTAATTTAAAATTTATTCATTACTTTTAATGTAAAAGTAGACACAAAAGAAGCCTACATTTTAAAATTTTGAAAATTATTAATTTCACTTATTAGGCCTAAAATTTTATAGATTTGATAATTTGGGTGTGAGGATATTTTGGAACATTTAAAAAGTTGACACAAAAGAGTGCCATCATCTTAATAGTAGTATAGATATATAAGAATAAAATGTAGAAAAAGAAATTGGATAAACTACAAATATGACAAGAATGTAATTAACAGTGTCCTCAATTGGGCCTTCTCCTTGAAATTTTTTGTTTTGCAACATTTCCCGTCATCTCTTTTAGAGAAGTGCCTGAGAATCCTTTAAAAAAAAAAAAAAAACTTCATAATTTTTATAATGTAGTAATATGCTATACTTGTATAAAAACTTAAAATAAATATTTCATACCTTTTTCATTTATGAAAGTGTTCATGTCTAGCTAAAATTGAAGAAATCCATATTTTCTTCTTCGTATCTCACTTAAAAAGAGCTTTCATCTTTTTTCTTTTTTTATTTTTATTTTTATTTTTTTAAAAAAAGGTCTTTTAATTTTCACATCAAGAGTCTTCTCCCCCTCTCACTTTCTCATAAAATAACTCTTGCAATTACTCACCATCAAACCATTCATACTTTCTCTCTTTCTAACAGCATTTATTGATAGTCTATCACCATCAAACCACTCTTTTCCACTCTTGAGTAAACAAATATTTGCTTGTGAAGGTTGAGGATATTGACTAATTCCATTGTTAAGTAAAACTACTATAGTGTTTTTGATAAATAAAATTATATTGTTTTAAACTTTAAAAATTATTTTATTCTACTCAAATTATATAGTTTTATACTATAGATATTCTTTTATTGTAATATTGATAGTTTATTCAATAATTTTGAGTGTAGGGATGATAGGCCTAGTAATATATATTGGGCCGAGGGCCCAGTGTTACGCTTATAAAATTGGGTCGGGGTGTTACACTTGGTCTGAGAATGCCTAGTAGTCCGAGAACAGTTAAACGTTGTCATGGAAGTTCGCATTAGTGAATGAAGAAAGGGGGTTTGGTCATAAAAGTCCAAAAAGGTGGTTCGAGGAACATAATAGAGGTTCGAAGGTGTGGTCTGCCATCCAGGGCAACATTCCAGGAAGTTCTATTGATAAGGATACATATCATGAAGGTACAGGACGAAGGAGAACTACGAAATATCTAAGAGAAAGCTACTACCACCACATTGAATGCTCTGTAGCTAACTCTCTAACCGCATTTATGAGGAAGTGATACCTGAATAGTGATTTTCAGCCTTATAGCTACTCCTAAAGACTTTAGGAAGGTGCTGATGGGACAAGGATCAACACTAGTAACCTAGTTTACACGTGGAGGGTGAAGATGAAATAAGAAGAGAGTATAAAAGAGAAGGAATAGCTAGAGGGAAAGGGATCGAAATGAAGAGAGAAAAACGCTGTAAGAACAAGAATTAGACTTGTAACCATATCAAAAAGAAATATATTCTAGAATTGATTTCCTTGAATTGAGTCGAAGACGTTTTTCTTTGAATTAAACTATTTTATCTTTGTTTTTTTGTCTTTTGGGCCAAGTATAATTGTTGCATGATTCATTAGAGCCTAGCTTTCAAAACATTTTCTACAAATTCATTGTATTGGGCTCTTTGGGTTGAGGAACTGAATCTTGTCCTTACAATTGGCGCCATCTGTGAGAAATTCTTATGCTTTAGTGAGTTTAGCGCTCAGTTATGGTAGGTTTAGGACTAGATAGGGAGGAATCTATGGGGTCCTAACGTCAAGATCACTTTCTTAATCTTGAGCGAAGGAGGGACTGGAAGGTTAGTGTGCATACTACCCGTACTGGTAGGAGTCAATCTTGAAGTGGGAGTCATGTTTCTCATGAGAAGGATACCAAAGCCATGCAACTTGAGATTGACTGTTTGCGAAGGAGGTTGCGTCGCAAACGACGGAGAAGAACTCCTTCAAATTCTAACGTTTCTTCTGATGACGATAGGGATGGCAATTACAGACCCAGATCAAGGACTCCTACTAGTGAGTCTTTCTCGTGTGATGATGACTACCATCATAAGTGCAAAAATAGGAGCTCATCTTGCAAAGACCTAGGAAACGACGTTATGAGCAAAGCATTAAACCAAATTTCCAAATCACCTTTCACACACTGAATCGAAGGAGGAAGACTTCCTTAGTAGTTCACTTAGCCAACGTTCACCGTGTACAATGGTAAAATAGACCCTGTAGAGCATATGGGTCACTTCAACCGGAAAATGGCTATGCATTCTAAGAATGAGGCCTTGATGTGCAAGGTATTCCCATCCAGCTCGGGGCCTGGGGCAATGAAGTGGTTTGATGGCCTGAGAGCAAGTTCTATTGATTCATTTAAGGAACTCACCTGGGTATTTGGATCTTGCTTTATCACGTGTAGTAGGGTTCCTCAGCCCTTAGACTCCCTGTTGTCTATGACTATGCGAGAAGGGGAGACCCTGAAAATGTACTCAGACAAATACTGGGAGATGTTCAATGAGATAGATGGAGACTTTGATGATGTGGCCATAAGGACTTTCAAGGTCGGCTTACTTGCCGAGCATGATTTAAGAAAGTCATTGACTAAAAAACCTGTAAGGAGTATGGGTTGGCTCATGGATATAAACGGGTCGAGGAAGACCAGCAGTAGGGGAAGGGGAAGGCTAAGGTTATCCCTCAAGATCTGAGGGATTTCAGGTTGAACAGGTACAACAATATTCGGCCCCGTAGAGATTTTGCTGGGTAATTTGGACCTATTACTACTTAGGTGGTCAACACGGTGTTCAGAGAGCCAGTGCATCAAGGTTTAGAAAAAATCAAGAATGAGCCATACTTTAAATAACCAAATAAGATGGGAGGAGATCTTATGAAGCGCAATCAAAACCTTCATTGCCAATACCACCAAGAGCAAGAGCACACCACGGAAGATTGCAGAACCTTATGGAGTCAACTGGAACAGCTGGTCAGAGAAGGAAGGTTAAAGCATTTTTTGTTTCAGCCCAGTAGGTAAGGGGGCCAGTTAAGATTGGGATCTCAGAGAGTTGCTTCTTTAAAGGCCTCTTTGGGCATAATTAATGTTATCCTCGCCGCTCTAGGGAGGATTGGCTCTCATCCCTCTAGGGTGATGTTTGTAACTCGGCCACCTACCAAGGACTCTAACTTTGAGCTGAAGAGGGCTAGGGTTAAGATCCGACCAGTGTTGAGTTTCTTGGATGAGGACAAGGTTGGCACCATACAGCCACATGATGATGCCTTGGTGGTCACCCTCAGGATAGGATGGTATGATGTGAAGAGGGTGTTGGTGGATCAGGGTAGTAGGGTAGAAATTATGTACCCCAATTTGTACAAGGGGCTAAACTTGAAACCAGAGGATTTGACAAGTTATGATTCACCTCATTTGGGCTTCGATGGGAAGGTTGTTATTCCAAGGGGCCAAATTAAACTACCCATACAAGCTGGTTCAGAGGTGGTGGAGATGGACTTCATTGTAGGGGATGCTTATTCTCCCTACATCGCAATTGTAGCAATACCTTGGCTTCATGCCCTAGGAGTTGTTTCTTCCACTCTCCACTTGAAAGTGAAATATCCTTCCGAGGATCAAATTGAAGAGCTGGTTGGGAGCCAATTCATGGCTAGATAGTGCTGGTGGTTGCAATTTTGCATCAGCCTGAAACAGGGTCCTCAAACTTTGTTGATAAAGGTTTATAGCAATCAAGGACCTCGGTGTTACTCATGGATGAGACATCAGAAGGGGCGAAGTGTGAGGAGTTGAAAAAGATTGTCGTAGATAATAATTCTAAGAAGTTCTTTCAGGTCGGAGCTCAGTTGCCTCCTTAGGAGAAGGAAGAGCTAATAGTATTTCTTAAAAGGAATATTGGCATGTTCGCATAAAGTGCTTATGAAGCTCCTGGAGTGGATTCGAACTTCATCTGCTATCATTTGAATGTCAATCCATCCGTCATCCCTAAAAAGCAACCACCTCAGCACTTATCTAAGGACCATTGTGATGCTCTCAAAGATGAGGTAATCAAATTTAAGCAGGGTGGGGCTATTAAAGAGGTGTTTTACCTTGAGTGGCTAGCAATACTGTAGTGGGGAAGAAGAAGAATGGAAAGTGGCGAGTATATGTGGACTTCACGGATTTGAACAAGGCTTGTCCAAAGGACCTTTTCCCCATGTCTCGGATAGACCAGCTAGTGGATGCAATTATAGGTCATCCTCGGATGAGTTTTTTGGATGCCTTCTATTGATACCACTAAATACCGCTAACTTTGGGTGATCAGGATAAGACAGCTTTTGTCACCCCTACTGGAAATTACCACTACAAAGTGATGCCTTTTGGATTGAAGAATGTAGGGTCTACCTATTAGAGAATGATGATCAGGATGTTTGAGCCACAATTAGGCAAACATATTGAGGTTTATATAGATGATATGATGGTGAAGAATAAGGTGGTGTCTGAGCATGTAGGAGACCTTGAGAATATTTTTGAAATATTGAGGAAACACAAATTATGCCTCAATGCTTCCAAGTGCTCCTTTGGTGTAGGATCAGGCAACCCTAATCAAGTTAAGGCAATTAATAGTTTACAGCCACCTCGGAATCCTAAAGAAGTCCAAAAACTAACGAGAATGATTGCTGCCTTAAACCAATTTATCTCTCGGTCGGTGGATAGGTACAGACCTTTCTTCCAGTTGTTGAATAAATGGAAGAGATTTGAGTGGATCGAAGAGTGCACATTGGCTTTCCAGCAGCTTAAGGACTATCTTTCTTGACCACTTGTAATGTCCAGATCCGAGGTGGATAAGGTTTTATTTGCTTACACTGCTATGGCTTCCCATGCCATGAGCTTGGTGTGGATACAAGTTGACAATGGTGTGTAGAGGCCAGTTTACTATGTAAGCAAGTCTTTGCATGAAGCAAAAGTTCGATATTTACCACTAGAGAAGGCCATTTTGGCAGTAGTACATGCTACCCGCAAATTCCCTTACTACTTCCAATCCTATACCATTGTTGTTTTAACCCAACTTCTGCTTCGATCACTACTTTGGAGTGCTAATTACACGGGAAGAATTGCTAAGTAGGGTACGATCCTAGGGGCTTTTGATATCAAATATATGCCTCGCACCTCTATCAAGAGCCAGGTCCTTGCGGATTTGGTAGCCGAGTTTGTTGAATCCCCATTAGAAGAGAAGATAGAGAAGCAAGACATGGATAAAAAATCAGTTAGCGTGGTCTCCCTGCAAGAACCTTTATCCTAGAGGGTATACATTGATGGTGGAGCAAATCACAAAGGATTTAGAGTAGGGCTAGTTCTGATATCTCCTGAGAAGATCACTATTAAGAAATCCTTAAGATTGGGCTTCTTGACCATAAACAATGAGGTTGAATATGAGGCTCTGTTGATAGAGTGACCATGGTTCAGAGAATGAGAGGAAAGGGGGAGTTAGAGGCCAGGGATATGAGAATGCAAGAATATTTAAATCAGGTTAAGCATTTATAGTTAGGGTTTGAATCTTTCAATTTATTGCATATCTTTAGAAGCGGAAACACATATGGCCACTCTTGCAACCTCCTCGGCGCAGAGCTTGCGTCGAGTTATCCTTGTTGAAGACTTGTGCAAACCTACTAAGATGAAGAAAGGTAAGGTCCATATTCATCAAATTAGAGTAGGACCTAGCTGGATGGACTCTATTGTGCTATTCCTTAAGGAGGATATCTTGCCTGAGGGTAAGTCCGAAGCTGACAAAGTGCGAAGAAAGGCTTTACGGTTTTGGCTGTCTGATGACCAAAAGTTGTACAAGTGCTCTTTTTTTGGGCTATATTTGTTATGCATAAACCCTGAAGCATTAGAGCTACTCTTAGAGGAATTACATGAAGGGATTTGTGAAAGCCACACAGGAGGCAGATCTTTGTCTCATAGGGCCCTCACTCAGGGATATTAGTGGCCGAACATGCAAAAGGAAGCATAAGAGTATGTGAAGAAGTGTGACCAATGCTAGAGGTTTGCCCCAAACATTCATCACCCGAGGGGTGTCCTTAGTCCTATGTCCAACTCTTGGCCTTTTGCTCAATGGGACTTGGATATTGTAGGGCCTTTCCCTAAGGCAACAGGAAATAAGAGATGGCTGCTGGTTGGCTCGGATTACTTCACCAAGTGGGTTGAAGTTGAACCATTGGCAAATATCAGGGATATGGATGCCAAAATATTTGTTTGGAAAAATATTGTCACTCAGTTTGGGATCCTCTATATCCTCATCTCGAACAATGGCCTTCAGTTTGATATCAAAACCTTCAGGAGGTATTGTTGTGACTTAGGGATTACGAATAGGTATTCCACCTCGGCTTATCCACAGGGGAATGCTCAAGACAAGGCTGTCAATAAGGTCATAGTGAATAGACTCAAGAAGAGATTGGATGATGCAAACGGAAAATAAGAGTTGTTACATATCCTTTGGACATATCGGACTATACCTCATAGGTCAATAGGGGAAACCCCCTTAGCCGAAGCTGTGATTCCTTTGGAAATTGGGTTCCCAACACTGAAAACGAGTTCTTTCACTTTGAGCAACAATGATGGGCTATTAGAGAAGAGTTTAGATTTTATTGAAGAGCGAAGAGAAATTGTCATGGTTCAATTGGCGTATTATCAATATAAACTCAAGCAAGGATACAACGCCAATGTGAAGTTAAGGCCATTAGACTTGGAGACTTGGTATTGAGAAAGATTTCTGGTACTGCAAATAACCCAACATGGGGAAAGTTAGGGCCCAACTGGGAAGGGCCATATCGCATCACCTCGGTGGCTGGAATAGGTGTATATTATCTTGAAGATCTAGATGAAAATATTGTACCACGCCCCTGGAATGTAAATAACTTGTGAAGGTATTATTATTAATGAAAGTCTCTTCTGTCATATTTTGTTTATGATATTATGCGTTATACCTCTTATTTGTTTAAGTGTTAAACAGAACCTTAGTCATGCCTGGTTTCTCAAACCACATACTTTGGGTAAATTAATACTTCATGTCATTTTTCTAAGTGTTAAACAGAACTTAATTAATACTTTATGTCATTTTTCTAAGTATTAAACAGAATCTTAGTCATGCTTGGTTCCTCAGACCACCTACTTTGGGTAAATTAATACTTCATGTCATTTTTCCTAAGTGTTAAATAAAACCTTGGCTATGCTTGGCTCCTTAGACCACATGCCTTGGATAAATTAACACTCTCCAGTGTTTCCTTAAGTATTAAACAAGAACCTTGGTTGTGGTTGGCTACTCGGACCACATGCCCTAGATAAAGTGATACTTCTCATTATTTATCTAAGTGTCATGTTTCTCTTTTAAAACTTAGACCCCTCTGTTGGTTGCATAGTTTTTAGTACCAACACATAGCCATTCGTTTCACCATTTATACGCCTTTAATTCATTTAAATTAGCAACAATTCATTACTGTTGGCTTTTATTAAAGTATGGGTATTCCCCCTTTAAGGCATCAACAACCTTAAATTTCATCAAAGGGCAAAACAATAACTACACCAACCATAGACATATATTGCAAGGAAATAAAGATTCATGAAGCAAAAATTGATATCTTTTGATTGAACAAGAAGAGGGGTACATTGTAGACAATGGCAAACTGCCTCTACAAAAGAACAAGTACAAAAGAAAAACTACAAAGGGGGAACTATAAAAAATAAAAAGAAGAAGAAGAAGAAGAAGAAGAAGGTAGAATCCTAAAGCTAGGCCTTGGCCTTGAAAGGAGGGTCTTCCTTGTTGCCCAGTTGAGAGGTAGGTTGGTTAGCAGTCTTGGGGTCAACCTCCTTGGATTTGGTCTCAGCCTCCTTTGCCTTGGAAGCAACATCCTTGACCTTGGTCTCGGCCTCTTTTGCCTTGGTTTTTAACGAGGGCTTGACCTCGTTATCCTTGTCCTTATCCTTGGCCACTTCAGCCTCCTGACCTTGGTCACAAGCTTGTCCAGGGCCCTTGGAGATCTCGGGAGGGGAAATAGAGGTCTGGGTGATAAGGGGTTGCTCAGAAGAGACTGATGCAAGGGCAACGAGAGGTGGGAGTTCAGCCGGGATTTCATGAATGTTCAGAGGATAGTAGACATTCCTATCCTGCCTCCACTTCGAGGCAGTAGGGACTCTTGCAAGGTTGAGGGCCTTCATCCACACTTCCTTACAATAATCCCTGCAGACCTCGGCCAGCTCCTCCGCTAGACAGACCGCGGTTTCTTGTACCCCAAGGTCGTAGGATGCTTGCTTCGAGACCTCCACGGCTTCCTTGACCATCCGAGAAATGGCTTTGCTTTCTCCAGCTCTTCCTTCAGCTCCAGGACCTGCTGCTTCGTTGTGGCCAACTCTATCTCAGTATGATAGAGTTTTTTGCGTTAGTCCTCAGCCTAGTCCTAGGCATTCTGCAGGCCGGCTTTAGCACTTCTTCGCGCCTTCTCCTCGGCTGCCAGCTTAGTGGTAAGCTCTTGATTCTTTTGCTTGGCAGCGCCTAAGGCCTTATCGATCTCCACACGGAGGTTAGCCTCAACCCTAACTTCATTTCGAGCATCCTTGACCCATTCCTCAGCCACTGAAACCTCCTGGATAGCCTACACATAAGTAGCAAAGGAGTACGTTAAAAAAGAAAGAAGAAGGGAGAGAAGAAAGGAAACCACTCTTGGTAAAGTGTGCCAAGGAGCTGACTAGGGCTAGGTCCCTCTTCAGGGACAGGAAAGGCTCTGGTTACCTGATATGCTTCAAGGCATCCATGTCCTTGGGAAATAGGAGAGGACGCTTCAGAGCCTCGACCATGTGATAGGAGTGGCCTCTTTGGAACTCCTTAATGGAGGAGTTCCAAGGCACCGTCGTGCCATCCAACTCCAAACGGGGATTCTAAGTTGGATGGCGCACGTAGGCCGAGTGCTTGGCCTCCCTACTCTCTATCGAGGAGGCCCGTCCTCTATCTTTGGCTGTTTTCTGTTGCTTGGGCTCCTTATGGAGGATCACCTCTCCCTCCTCGGTAATCTCCTTCTCCTTCTCCTTCCTTTTCTTCTTCAAGTTGGGGATAGGGAGTAAGCTGACTGCAAGAGGAAATGGGGAAGGGGGAAGAGCAGGAAGGGGTTGAAATTTTAAGGCATCCTTAGATGCCAACCCTTTCAGGCCTTTCCTTGGGTTCAGGGCCATCTCCTCTTCCTCTTTGAAACTATTGTCTACCCGAGTAACTATAAGCCTAGGGGAGCGGACCACGGAAGACCTGTCAAGCTCACCCTCAGAGTCCGAGATTTCCATAGGCTCTTCTTGCGCCTCTCCTTCTTCCTCGAAGTGAAATTGGTTTATCTCGACCTCGAGTGATAGGCATGAGGAGGCTGTTTCTTCCTTTGGAGCCGCTACCTTACAGGGAGAATGGTGGAAGGGCAGCTTAACTAGCGGGAGATCTTCTCGGGCTAGGAAACCGGGTACTAAGACGTCAATCTGGGCTAGCCAAGGATTGCCTACTCTTATGGCATTACCCACATCCTGGAATGAAGACGACAAAGGCTCGAAATCAAGGATGAGGTGGATAGCTCTCAGTTGCCTGTCTTCACTCATGAACACTTCAGACCTCAACAACTTGATTAGGCCCGTGAAGTTGACGAGGTTATGGTTGGGAGTTACATATCTTTTATTTGCAAAAACATCCAAGAAGCAAAAACACAATTAGGATAACAAAGCCATCCATAAAAAATGAACAAAATACCAAAAGAAAGAAGATAGCAGTGAAATCGTAAAACTAATGCCCATGTAAAAAAAAGGTGGGGAGGAAACCTAAGCCTAAGGCACCCCACCTGGCTCTCCCTCCTGGACTGGGCAGTGAAGACCATCGTACCATGCCATCGAGGCTATTAGGAAGTCATCCTTCATAAGCTTATTGGATTTGGGGAGGCACAAGACGAGCTTGACAATGGAGGATCTAGACTTAAGATAATAACCTATGTCTCCAAGTAGGTGACACTCGTACATCCAAGCGACGTCGTACCAAGTGAGGTTTAGCCCTATTTGCTCATTAAGAGCATCTACACTACCCAGAATCCCAAAGAGGTTGGGTGCACACTAGTGGGGGCACAGCCTGTGGGCGATTAAGTAATCTCGGGTTACCCTACCCATGGGAAGTGTCATCCCCCCTTCTATGAAGGCGATCATGGGAATGACCACCTCCCCCTCATTCCTATGGGTAAGCACCTGATCTAGAGCACAGTACCGCAGGGCTACTCTTTGGGGAATGTGGTACTTGGCCTTAAATCCCTCCATACCAACGGGGGAATCTACGAGGGGAGCAGATCTACCCATTTAAGCAGGCTAAGGTGAAGTGAAAGAAATTTTTAAGGAAAGAAAATAAAGAGCAGAAGGCTGAGGAGATTAGCCGAGGAGAAAAGAACCTAAAAGATAAAGAACTTACGAGAATAAGCACGAGGGTGGCCTCCTGAATTTCGTAAAAGGTTTAGAAACTTTTTTTTTAGGATCTGGAAGACTTGGGAGTTTGAAAAGCCATGAAGGTTTGAAAGTTTGGAAGTCTAGAGAGCTTGAAAATTTGCAAAGTGGAGAAAATAACTTCCCTAGGCGCTTTATACAGGGGGGCAGAATTGGGTGGGAGTTACCCCGCCCAAAATTTGAGGAGAAACGCCAGCTGTAGGATCTCCATCTCATCGTAGGATGTGGGGAACAAATTGCCTCCTAGAGCATTTAATGAGATGTTGCGAACCTGAAGCATTAGAATGGTTATGGGACATGAGAAGTTGCGCTTTCACGTGTGGAAGTCAAGGAAACATGCGAGATTAGTAGGCCAAAGTCAAAACCCCATTTTTTCTCCTTAGATAAGAGAAAAACCGAAGTTTTGAAGGGCTATTATAGGGATGATAGGCCTAGTAATATATATTGGGCCAAGGGCCCGATCCAAGGATGCCTAGTAGTCCGTGGATAGTTAAACATTGTTATGGAAGTTCACATTCGTGAATGAAGAAAGGGGGTTTAGTCATAAGAGTCTAGAAAGGTGGTCCGAGGAGCACAATAGAGGTCCAAAGGTGTGGTCTGCCATCTAGAGCAATATTCTTGGAAGTTCTATTGATAATGATACATATCATGAAGGTACAAGACAAAAGGGAATTATGAAATATTTAAGAGAAAGCTGCTACCACCACATTGAATGCTCTGTAGCTAACTCTCTAGCCGCATTAATGAGGAAATGATAGCTGAACAGTGATTTTCAACCTTACAGCTACTCTCATAGATTTCAGAAATGTGCTGATGGGATAAAGATTACCACCAGTAACTTGGTCTACATGTGGAGGGTGAAGATAAAATAAGAAGAGAGTATAAAAGAGAAAGAACACCCGAAGGTAAAGGGATCAGAATGAAAAGATAAAAACACTGTAAGAATAAGAATTAGACTTGTAACCATATCAAAAAGAAATATATTCTAGACCTGATCTCCTCGGATTGAGTCGAAGACGTTTTTCTTTGAATTAAACTATTTTATCTTTGTTTTCTTGTCATCTGGGCCAACTATAATTGCTGCATGATTTGTTAGAGCCTAGCTATCAAACCTATTCTCTACAAATTCATTATATTGGACTCTTTGGGCCTAAATCCTTTAACTCTTTGGGTTGAGGAATCGAACCTTGCCCTTACATTGAGGTTAATTGTGACTTTCTAATATTTCTAATGAAAACATTCAAGATTTGAATCCTTTTTTTTTTTTTTTTTTCACTTAAGATGAATATAAAAAGAATTGATGGTTTAACTTTATTTTAATAACTAATTTTTTAAAGGTGTAAATAAAATTTTGATCCCTACATTTTCAGTTGATTTTCATTTTGGTCCCTACCTTTTTTTTCCTATTTTGGTCTCTCTCTCTCTCTCTCTCTCTCTCCATGGTCGAAAATTCAACTCTCTCTCTCTCTCTCTAAAATAATAATAATAAGGTCATATGAAGATGATTTTTTGAAAATAACTTTTCTTTTTAAGCAAACAACATATTAAGCAAACAAGATGATTTATTTTATTCTATAAAATCTTGTGTATTAAGAAATAAATTTTGGGATAATTACATTCTAACATAAAACTATGTAAATTGTGCTTGGTGTCTATTTAACTATTAAAAATATTTTATTCATTTGGGGACACAGGACCAAATAGATTTTAGGCCTTGGGCTTGTCCAAGGAGGCGGAATGGTCCGAGAATAGATCAAAAGCAAGGAAGGAATAAGACCAAGAACTTCATGAGCAAGTTATGACTATAAAGGTTGGGAGAGATAAGTCGAGGAGGAGTATCTCCTTAACTAAACAAAGAAGGGGTCAAAAGGAGAGTTCTATTATCCAGAAGGACCTTCTTGGAAGATATACGTTGATGGTGCAGCAAATCAAAAGGGTTCCGGATTGGGGCTAGTTTTGATATCTCCTAAGAAGGTCACTATTGAGAAATCCTTAAGATTGGGCTTCTCAGCTACAAACAACGAGGTTGAGTATGAGGCTCTCCTTAGAAAGGTAGTAGAAATATTCATGGTTCAAAAAATCAGTAGAAAGGTAGTAGAAATATTCTCGGATTCAAGATTGGTTATGGGCCAAGTGAAGGGGGAGTTAGAGGCCAGGGTCGTGAGAATGCAAAAATATTTGAATCAAGTTAGGTGTTTGTAATAAGGGTTTGAGTCCTTCAGTTTGCTGCATATCCCTAGGAATGGAAGCACACATGCTGACTCCTTAGCAACTCTTGCAACCTCCTCGACACAAGGTTTACCTCAGGTCATCCTTGTTAAAGACTTATGCAAACCTATCGAGGGGAAGGGGGAAATGGTCCATGTCCATCAGATCAGGGTGGGCCTAGCTGGATGGAACTTATATTGCTATTCCTTAAGAAGGATATCTTGTCCAAGGATAAGTCAGAAGCTAATAAGCTGCGAAGGAAGGCTCCTTAGTTTTGGCTATTCAATGACCAAAAATTGTACAAATGCTCTTTCTCTAGGCCGTACTTGCTCTGCATACACCTTGCGTAGGAAAATAATTGTTCTCCTTTTTCTTATCAGAATTGACGAAGCTGACGAGATCAATTAAAGACGAACATAGCAGGGTAGACAATGTCACTCCCAAGACGAGCCCAGGTAATACCCGCACCACTGACGAGCATAGAGTAGCCATTCAATGCCTTCAATAATGTCCGGACGGTTACAATGCCATCTGTACTGACTATTGATGGCACAATAAAAGCTCCATTACAAGGCAAGAAGCGTTACCCAAGAAAGGAGTAAATGCCAATCACAACGGCTAGGACCCAAAGCAACATATAAAGCCTCCCCCGTACTGCCACCAGAAAGGTAACAAACACACAAGAAAATATAGATATTCAGTAAGAAAAGATTACTGTCATCCTTCATCTTGGCAAATTGAACTCTTTTATTCTAACTTGAGCGTCGGAGACGTTGTGGCAGGCACCACACCGGTGACCATTCTCGAAGAAGTTGTATCCTCGATTATGCAGACCCTTAGGCAAGGAGTTGGACACATCTGGGCTCCTTCAACTGACAAAATCACACCTCATCAGTTTGGCGTCGTCTGTGGGGACGAAATTTTTAGATTTATATTTGATAACATAGTTTCCATCAACTTCTATTTCGGATAGAGTCCAATCCAGATTCCACAGCCTTGGCCCAGCAAGTCCAGGCTCTTGTAGCCACCATTGAGGAGCTCACTAAACAGAATCAGAAGATGAAGTTAGGGCTTCAACAAGTTCAACAGGCTTAGCAGGAGTCTAAGGGTAACCTCGATGAAGAAGGAGATAGCCATAGGAGGAGTGCTCATCGAAGACCTATTACCCCGGACGAGCAGAATTCAGATTTACTGGGGGAAGTGAGGAAGGAGATGGATGAGCTAAGGAACGCCCTGAAGGAGAAAACGGACCGGAGTGTGGACAAGATGGTAAGGGCCACGGACTCGCCTTTCATTACAGCGGTCCTTGAATGCCCCGTAGCCTCCAAATTCCATCTACCTCAGCTTGAGCCGTTTGACGGGCTTAAAGACCCTCAGGACCACCTTAATACTTTTAAAACGACGTTAGGCCTTCAACAACCACCAGATGAGATACTATGCCGTTCGTTTCCAACCACTCTGAAAACAGCAGCAAGGGAGTGGTTCATGAAGTTGCCAAACTCGTCCAATGACAATTTCGAGTAGTTAAGCAGCGCTTTCTTGCGTCATTTCATTAAAGGGCAACGCCCTAAGAGGCCAGCAGATTACCTTCTCATTGTCAAGCATGGGGAAAAGGAAACCTTGAGATCATATGCGAAACGCTTCACTCGCAAAACCCTCGAGGTGGACGAAGCCGATGACAAAGTGCAGCTGATGACCTTCAAGGCAAGACTAAGATCTAGAGACTTAGTGGCCTCACTCGCAAAGAACCCTCCAAAGACGATGGCAGAAATGTTATTGGAAACCCAAAAGTACATGAATGTTGAAGACGCTCTAGTAGCCATAAAAGATTTAAAGAAGCCAAGAGACAGGGGAAGGAAGGACGACGAGACTAGGGGTCAAAAGAGGGAGCACCCAGATCGTTGAAGTAATGACGGTCTCAGAAGAAAAGAAGACAGAGGCCCTCAGACGGTAAAATTTACGCCCCTAATTATGCCTGTTGACAAAATTCTAACGCAGATTAAGGACGAGCACTATTTCAAGTGGCCAAGACCATTGCACTCATACCCTAACGTCCGCAATAAGAACAAGTATTGCCGATTTCACAAAGATCATGGTCACAACACGGAAGATTGTAGGGATCTAAAAGAACAGGTAGAAGAGCTGATACGAAAGGGGAAATTACAAAAGTACGTGAAGAAAAATGAGTATAACAAGTTCAGAAGCGACCACAAGAGTTAGCATGAATCCTCGTCTAGGAATGACGACTGTCCATCCCAATCGCCTCAAGATGTGATCGGGGAGATAAAGACGATTACGGGAGGGCTTTTCACAGGAGGATCATTCAAGTCCCTCAAGAAGGCGTACCAAAGACAGGTGAACAGCGTCCACATGATGCCTTCGTTCAAGCAGAAACGAACAAACCAAGACATGTCCTTCAATGAAGCGGACGCCAGGGGAGTGAAGCAGCCTCACAATGACCCTTTAGTTACCATGCTAACTATAGAAGGGTTCGACACCAAAAGGATCCTGGTGGACAACGGCAGCTCCATGAATATCATTTACCTCCCTGCATTCCAGCAACTAAAGCTAGATCCCAAGAGGCTACGGCCATTTGACTCCCCACTCGTCAGTTTTAGTGGGGACAGAGTATATCCCAGGGGCATAGTAACGTTAATGATGACGGTGGGAACCTACTTGGTACAATTGACCCATCAGTTGGATTTTCTAGTCGTGGATTTCCCCTTATCTTACAATGTAATCATCGGGTGGCCCACGCTCAACAAGTGGAAAGCAGCCACGTCCACCTACTGCCTAAAGGTGAAATTCCCAACAGACAACGGGGTTGGCGATGTAAAGGGAGATCAAATCTTAGCCAAAGAGTATTATCAAGCAGTGTTGGCCACAAAGGAAAACCACACATGGATGATTGAAGAGAAGGACGAAGATAAAGTGGAAGCTTTAGAAGTAGTGGAACTATTTAAAGGACAGGTGACCAAGACGACGAGGATAGGGACGACGCTAAACCCGGAGGTGAGAGCAAAGCTCGTCCAATTCCTCAAAGAGAACCCAGACGTCTTCGCTTGGAGCCACGAAGACATGCCGGACATAGCTCTAGATATCATTCAACATAAGCTGAAAGTGAACCCAGACAGAAAACCTGTCCAGCAAAGACAAAGAGTCTTCACCCCAGGACGAGACCAAGTAGTCATGGATGAAGTCGCCAAGCTGCTAACGGCAGGCTTCATCTGAGAAGTGCACTACCCAGAGTGGCTTGCAAATGTCGTCCTAGTGAAGAAGGCAAATGGGAAATAGAGAATGTGCGTGAACTTCACAGACCTGAACAAGGCATGCTCGAAGGACAGCTTCCCCCTACCAAGGATAGACCAGCTTGTGGATTCAACAGCTGGGCACAAATTGCTAACGTTCATGGACGCCTTCTCAGGATATAACCAGATAAGAATGGCCGAGGAAGATCAAAAGAAGACCTCTTTCATCATGAGCCAAAGACTCTACTGCTACAAGGCAATGCCTTTTGGATTGAAAAACGCCGGGGCTACATATCAGAGATTAGTGAACAAAATGTTCAGTAAACAGATTGGTAAGAACATGGAAGTGTGTGTGGATGATATGCTCGTCAAGAGCAGGGAACAGCTTGCGCATTTGGACGACCTAAAAGAGATGCTCACTACCCTCAAACAATACCAGATGAAGTTAAACCCTACCAAGTGCGTTTTTGGCGTAGTTTCAGGGAAGTTCCTAAGCTTCATGGTGTCCCAGAAAGGGATAGAAGCGAACCTGGAAAAGGTACAAACTATCATCAATATGGCCTCGCCCAAAACCATGAAGGAAGTCCAGAAGCTGACAGGAAGGATCGCAGCTTTAAATAGGTTCGTCTCTAAGGCAACAGACAAGTGCCTGCCCTTTTTCAAAACATTAAAGCAAGCCTTCGCCTGGACCGACGAATGTGAAACAGCATTCCAAGAACTCAAACGTTACCTCAGCAACCCACCCCTCTTGAGTCTGTCCAAGCAAGGAGAAAGCTTATATTTGTATTTAGCAGTATCAGAGACAGCAGTAAGTGCAGCATTAATTAGGGAGGAAGGCAGAAAATAGCTCCCCGTTTACTACGTCAGCCAAGCTTTCCAAGGGGCCGAGTTCAGGTATCCAAGGATTGAAAAAATCGTGTTTGCATTAATAGTTGCCTCACGCAAACTAAGACAATATTTCCAAGCAAATCCTATCTTGGTAATGATGGATAAGCCTATCAAGAAATCCACGAAGCAACTCGAAGCAGCCGGAAAAATGATCCAATGGGCAATCGAACTTAACCAATTTGACATTGAATACCATCATAGAACAGCCATCAAAGCGCAAGCCCTGGTAGACTTCATCGCAGAGTTCACGTCTCCAGACGAGGATAGACTTACCAATGAGGTCGGGAGATGGACGATCCAGACTGACGGCTCGTCAGCCCAAAAAAGGAGGGGAGTCGGGGTCGTCATAATCACTCATGACGAAGAAATACTCAAGTATGGAGTTCGGCTGAAATTCCCAGCCACCAATAACGAGGCAGAATACAAGGGCGTTCTGACGGGATTAAGACTCGGAAAAGCCTTATGAGCAAAGAACCTATTGGTCTAGAATGATTCCAAGTTAGTAATCGGACAAATTAAGGGAGATTATGAAGCAAAGGAGGAAAGAATGTAGAAATATGTTAGGCTGACGAAACATTTTACTCAAGAATTTGACAGGGTAGAATTCACATAGATCCCCAAAAGCCAGAATATGATGGCAGACGAAGTGTCTAAGCTAGCATCATCAGAAGAAGAAGGGATCAGCACAAACTTGAAGATGGAAGTGCAAAAACACCCCAGCATTGAAGAAGTACCGACGTTCGCCATCCAAAAAGCGAGCACTTAGATGACACCAATCATTGCTTTCATCCAGGATGGGCACTTCCCACAAGATACAGTGGAAGCCAAGAAAGTTAGGAAGAGAGCAGCCAGGTTTACGATCCTCAATGACACCTTATGCAAAAAAGGCTTCCCCATGCCTTATCTGAAGTGCGTTGACGAAGAGGAAGCAAAATACATCCTGGAAGAAATCCACCAAGGGATTTATGGAGACCACACCGGCCCTAGGTCGCTGGTGAACAAGGTAATTCGAACAGGTTATTTCTAGCCAACCATGCAGGTGGATGCAGTGGAGCTCGTAAAGAAGTGTGACAGGTGCCAGTGATACAGTAATATCCAACGGCTTCCCGCAGAGAGACTAACGGTGATATCCTCTCTGTGGCCCTTTGCACAATGGGGAATCGACATCGTCGGCCCACTACCTTAAGGTAAAGGCCAGGTAAAATTTCTACTAGTTGCTATTGATTATTTCACTAAGTGGGTCGAGGCAGAAGCTCTAGCAACGATCACGGAAGCTAGGATCCAGAGTTTTGTCTAGAAGAATATAATTTGCAGATTCAGGATTCCATTGACGATCATTTCAAATAATGGACGACAGTTCGACAGCCAGGCCTTTAGGGACTTCTGTTCGGGTCTAGGCATCAAGAACCAATTCTCGTCACCAGGGCACCCTCAAGCAAACGGACAGACGAAAGTGACGAATCGGACACTGCTCAAGATTATCAAGACCAAGCTGGACGATGCGAAGGGCGCTTGGCCAGAAGAGTTGTCCAACGTCCTTTGGGCATACAGGACGATAGCCAGGACCCCAACAGGAGAAACCCCACTCACCTACGAAATTGAATTAGTGATCCCTGTCGAAGTAGGAGCAACCAGCACCAGACGAGCAGCGTTCAGCGAAGAGGGAAATGACGACAAGCTATGGCTTAACCTGGACTGCCTGGACGAAGTAAGAGACAAAGCTTCCAGCAGAATGGCAAAATACTAGCAGAAGATGGCCGAATACAACAATAAGAGAGTGAAGCTAAGACAGCTTGACATAGGAGACCTCGTCCTACGCAAAGTTATCACAGCAACAAAAGACCCAAACCAAGGAAAGCTCAGGCCCACGTGGGAAGGACCCTACCGAGTCTTCCTGGAAACTTTAGACGAACAAAAGCTCCTTCGCCCATGGAACATCGAAAACTTGAAGAAGTATCACCAGTAAATGTATTAGATGAATGTGTTCTTTCTTAAAATTAATAAACAAGTTGCTCTTTTGATGTTTTTATGCAAACAGATCTAGCCATTAGTAAAATTAAAAGGCTAAGTAACAAGATTCCACCTTGACGAATGTAAGTTATTGATGAGGCTACCGAAAAAGACAAAATCCCTTAAGAGGGCAAGTCAAAGGGCCAAGTAACAAGATTCCGCCTTGACGGATGTAAGTTACTGATGAGGCTACCGAAAAAGACAAAATCCCTTAAGAGGGTAAGTCAAAGGGCCAAGTAACAAGATTTTGCCTTGATGAATGTAAGTTACTGACAAATCTACCAAAAAGACAAAATCCCTTAAGAGGGCAAGTCGAAAGGCCATGTAACAAGATTCCACCATGACAGATGTAAGTTACTGACAAGGCCATAAAAAAGAAAAAGAGGACGAAATCCTTTAAGAAGGTGTGTCTACCTCTGACGAAGCTATAAAAGGTGACGAAATCCCTTCAAACAACGAGTCAAATGCCTAAGTACGCAATCACAAATTCCAATGAAGTGCACACCCGAAGTGCATAAGCATATCAAACAGTCAACAAAAAGTACAATCAAGTAAGCCAAGTAAATATGCAAGCATAATTTTAATTAAAAACTTGAAAACCAATAGGCCATTACTATTGTTTGTACATTTCAAGGCCCATAAACACTGGACCCAAAAATATTGTTCTCAGCACATATCAAAAAGAAAAAACTTGTTATCAAATTAAGATTTACAAGACAGAACAGGCACACATACAAAAAGCTTAGTTTTCCCTCTAAGGACCAGGTTCAGGCATCAGCAATGACATCGTCAGTAGCACAAGCGTCACCAGCCGGAGCACTCTCAGGGGCTTCATTGGCAGGGGCACTCTCGGGGCATCGATCTCTATGGCAGAAGAATGGGTGGCCTGGTTAGCAGCCATCTCCTAGTCTACCTCCTCTAAGTCCAACTTCCCTAAGTCCACACCAGAAGGATGCTTGACGAGGTACCTTCTCAGGAGTTTGAAGCCCTTGAAGTTCCAGTTGAATAGAACCATGTTGTACTCGTCAGTAATTTGAAAAGCTTCAATAGACCTGGCAGTAATTGTCTTAAGGCTCTCCTTCACGCCCGAAGCTACTCATCCTTCTCCAAGGTCAACTGACGCTCAGCCCTAAGGTCGTCACTTAAAGCCTTCACCTTCTCCTTTAGAGTGGTCGCCTCGCCTATGGAATCAATTAGGTTCTGCTTCAATGTAGAAGTTTCAACCTCCATAGCTTCCATCTTCGACTTAAGAGAAGCCACCTTAGCCTCTTGAGTAAGATACTCAGAGGTAATATGGAGACTCTCCCCCAGCACTTGAGAAGAAATCCAAGACCGTCAGTAAAAAGAGAAGGTAAACAGGGACTAAAAGTTATACGAACTTCTTACCTGAACAAGCCTATGGACGTGACGACTTGTGACAGTATTGAAGGGCACCCCAGAGAAGACCTTAAGATCCTCAGCCGTGATAACCCCATGAGCCCTGTCCACTGCCAGCCTCTCATCACTCCAGATGGTGGACGAACGGGGGTCAGCCTTTTCCTTCTCCTTCCCAGACAAACGAGGTCTTTTGGAGACAGGAGTCGGAAGCTCTTCAATTGAAGTCAAGGGTGAAGCCATTCTCGTTGTCTCCATGCCAGAGACGACGAGGGTAATGGAAGTAGCTAGAACAGCAGAAGGACCCTTTCCAGTGATACGCACTGTCTTTTTCCCTATGTTCGACAGTGGCTCATCCTTCTTCGCCCTTATCTTGGCGTACATGTCCTTGTTGAACTTAGTCGTTATCTCTGCAAGAGGAAAGAGTGTTAAAAAAAAAATGTATGCTAAAAAAATATAAGGATAGCATTGACGAGCTTAAGACTTACTCTTTTTTCCTTCAATATTAAGATTTTGCAGGACGAAGGCAAAGGGCTCTGGACCAAGACAGTAAAAAGCAAAGGTCCTAGGATTCACAAGGTCGTCCCAACTCTCGATTGTGCATGTGTAATCAATAGCCTTCTGCACTCACTCCCTGTACCTGATCTTTAGCTTGGGCCGTCTCTTAGCTTTGCGAAACGAGAAATGGGAAAATCAGTAGTAACAACAGTAAACAAAATAAAACTCAAATGACGAGAAGGAACATTGATGTACCTAAAGTCGGGGTTCCCCGTCAACGATGCAACCTCAGAAGCTCACCCCAAACCCCGCCAGAGGGAGTCTCAAAATCATCCCCTGACACAAAGAAAAATATTGACTTCCAATACCTGAAAGACAAAGGTAATCCCTTGACGATCCTAGTTCTTCTCTCTTAGGGAACTAATTCATAATACCCGTACTCCTTGGACGCTTTTAAACGATACAAATAGACATGCTCGTCAACCCTAAGCATGTCCCTGTCTATAGCAGCCAACCATATTTCCATACAGCTGACCACTATTCTCCACGAATTAGGCATGAGCTGCCCAGGAGCAATGTTAAAATGGTCTAGCAGCTCCATAAGGAAGGGATGAACGGGGAACCTTAACCCACAGACGAAGGCGGACTCATAAAAACACACCTTCTCGGGAAAGAAATGGCAGGCCTATTCTCCTTCATTGGGCAAACGAACCCTGACCCATTCTGAGACTTGAAATCTATCCTTAAACCTACCGAAAGTATTAGCATCCAACCCACACTCCTCGTTGAGGGCGTAGAAAGCCCTAACCTCGCAAGGGTTAGACACGGTAATGTCCCCCTCCACTAAGTCGCCGCTCGACGACAACCCAGTCTCGAGTTTGCTTGACCTGACTTCTGACATAGCCTCTCTCACTAAATCCCGGAACCAGTCAATCAATTGACGGAGCAAGGGCAACAGATCGGCTACTACAACTCCTAAACTGTTACCCTTAGAAATAAAGTTCTCAAGATTAGGAAAAACCCCCCAAAGATCCCCCCAGGCGCACAAAAAGGAAGGAAATCGAAGGACAAGCTATCCTAACTTCAGAATTACTAACCATGGAAGGACAGACTGAACCCCCAATAAACCCCCCCCCCCCCCAAAAAAAAAGGGAGAAAAAGGGGAAAATCATAACACTACCATGGCTTGTATCGGCATTGAAATAAAAGAAAGAATAGAAAGATGAAAGAAAAACGTACCTCAAGGAGAAAAAATGGGAGACGCCGCTGCATAGCTCACTGGAGAAGAGTCACGGCCAGCGAAAAACTCGAAACGAGTGAAGGGGAAGTTTCTCAGAAAAAGTAAAGGAAATATATCTCAAAAGGGTGAAAAATGAAAACGGATGATGGAGAAGTTTTAAAATTAAGAAGCCCAAAAGAACTAGAAACCAGCGAGAAACCCAATAGCCCCACAAGTGAGAACATTAACTCCATCAACCAGAACATGCCACGTGGCCACAGCCCACGAAGCGCCGCCACTACTCATTTAATGCGGCACGTGATCCCAAGGGTCACCCAAAAAAAAAAATTCATATTCTATAGTCGTCATGGGGCTCCATGATGACCAAAGAATCGGGGGGCAACTGACGAAGCTGACGAGATCAATTAAAGACGAACACAGCAAGGCAGACGATGTCATTCCCAAGATAAGCCCAAGTAATACCTGCACCACTGACGAGCATAGAGTAGCCATTCAATGCCTTCAATAATGTCTCGAACGGTTACAACGCCATCTGTACCGACCGTTGAGGGCACAATAAAAACTCCATTACAAGGCAAGAAGCGTTACCCAAGAAAGGAGTAAATGCCAATCACAACAGCTTGGACCCAAAGCAACATATAAAGTCTCCCCCGTACTGCCACCAGAGAGGTAACAAACACACCAGAAAATATAGATATTTAGTAAGAAAAGATTATTGTCATCCTTCATCTTGGCAGATTGAACTCTTTTATTCTAACTTGAGCGTCGGAGACGTTGTGGTAGGCACCACACCAATGACCATTTTCGAAGAAGTTGTATCCTCGCTTACACAGGCCTTCAGGCAATGAGATGGACACATCTAGGCTCCTTCAACTAACGAAATCACACCTCATCAAGAATATTATTACCAAAACCTTTCGAAAAGAATCTTTTTCATTTCTTACAAAGTCACCAAATATAATATTGATTATTTAAAATCATATACATACATACATACATACATACATATATATATATATATATTCTCATTACAAAATAATCATTTTAACTTAAATCAGATAATTGGTAACTTTGTCTTAACTAGAAACATCTTGACGAATAAGAAAAAATTTCTTTATAATCTTTTCTCGTAAAATATTATAACTTTCATAGTCATAAAACTTAATGTTTCATAAAGAACAAAATATCTAATAACTTTTTAAAATAAACTTGTACTTTCATCAAAAACTTTATTTTTATAAAACACTAAAACCTTTTCATAAGATTCTTTATCTTTAAAGCACAACAGAACTTTAGAAATTTTTATCTTTTCATCAGAAACTTCTTCTTTTCATGAGAACTTTCAACTTTTCATAATGCATTTAAACAAAATCATTCTCTCATGATTAATAACATAATATAGTTGTTCATAACATATTGGTTAGTCCATATCTTATCAGTCTGTACTTGGTGCATGTGCACAATATTATCCGCTCTAGGATGTCACACAGATCATTCTCTCACGGTTTTGTTCCTCTCCGCTGTCTGTACACATTAGGGAGAAGACCTCATTCAGGGTAGGGGTACCCTTCACGATATTGTCCGCTCTAGGAGGCTTGATGGCACTTCCCCTCACAGTTTTGTTCCTCCCCACTGTCTGTACACTTTGGGGAGAATGCCTCATTTAGATTAGAGTTACAGGCACCCCCATTTCCTCCAACTTTAAATGGCCAAACAGATAACATTTTCCATGGAAAGCTAGTAATTTAACCCCCTACTAGCCGAGTTCAGATCACCAGAGGACATAACTCGAAAACATTTCATACTTATACATCATACTGAAATTCACAGTTTGCATAACATTTCACAATAATAGCACTTCCATTATTTTCTTTAAACATCATGTTCGTGGAAATTAGTAATAGCATCAATATGCTTAAATCTTATACATAAGGTTTCGAAAGCTCACGAACTTATCTTTGCCTGAAACATGATTATATGTCATATCTCTAATCAAAAAACCTTTTAATGCATAACACACTTTAAAATAACCCCATGACTTACCAAATGCTCATATAACTTATCCCTTACCTAAAAGCAGAGGAACCAATAGCCTAAAGTCGAAGGAGCTCAGACTTGGGTACTGGTAACACCTAAACTAAATAAACTTACACATTCATCTCAAAGCCTATATCTTAAAATCAAGGAAATCCTAATCCCACATCAACGAGGTTCCCACAAACACAAAATACATTCATCAAACAACATGATGTACTAAATCACAGAGAAACCAACATTCTCACATTAATCTCATATCTCTAGAAGAGCTAACTTCATTTGAAAAAGTGCTTTGAGATTAGGGCAATAATGCATGCATAAACATCAAATCCTTTAAACATGGTCATATAACCATATACACGCATATGGCAACACACAACATGTTGAACAAGACAGCAACATATGAAAAAGCAGTAGAATGGTTCAGAACCCCTCCCTTAGAGTACTATACCTTGAACCAAGTTATAAAAAATTAATCTAAGATCTAGACATACCAAAAGATAAGCATATTAAATTATAGTTCAAAACGTTCACCCTAACTTTAAAATTAAATTCTCAAAGTCAGAGCTATCATTTATTGTTTACTGCTCATTTCAGCAACATATACCTCATTTGTAAAATATAAATGGGCTATCTAAACACATCCAATATTCATGAAATTTTACAGAGAAACTACTCTGGGTGTCTAGTAGATACCATATCAATTTCAAGGCCAAATCATAAAATCATGATTTACTAAAAATCATACAAGACAACATACTCAAATCTGTCCTGACAAAATTTCAAGCAAATTAGAAATTAAACCATTATTTTTATATTGATCCAAATGCTGTGAGACCACTTCCAATACAATCATATGTGTCTTAGAATTCGTAAGAACTACTCCTAGCATCCTAATTCACTATATAAAATTTAATACATAATTAATCATGAATAAACACAGAATCTGTCACGGAGGCAGCTTTGCAGCATTTTCTTGTAAAATCATGAAATGATTGCAAATAGAATCATTATCATATAGGGATTTTTATACTCTCATTAGACATGTTAGAAAAAACTTACATACAGTCATTTAACCATTAATAGAAAAATTAAATATAGCAAAAATCCCAGCAGTAACATCAAAAATACTCATCCTAACTTTTTCTTACTTCCTTAATCATATACAATCATTAATTAGTAAAAACCCTAATCTACCTTCAACAAATCACCAACACAATTTCAAAGCTTCTTAATACAGCATATATTTATATAGACTTACAAATTTATGATTTCCTAATTTTACAAACCACAAATACCATTACTAAACATTCCTTGAAGAAATCATGGATTCTAAGATGAGAGTAGCTAGAACCCTTACCAAGTTTTTGGTTCTTGAGGGGAAATAGAAATAGATTACTCTTGCTTAAAAGGATTTCCCTTTCCTAGATGCTGGACTTGCAGGTGTGAGAGGGAGAGGTGGGTTGAGAGTTTTCCTTTCTTTTGGTGTTGGACCTGTGGGCATGAAAGGGTGAGAGTTCTTGATTGTTCTAGTTACTTTGAAAGATTAGAAAGAAGAAATGAGATGGAGCCTTATCTTTCTTTTGATGTGTGAACTTGTGGGTTTGAGGGAGGGAGAGAGCTTCTTGAGCCTTCTAGTTTCTTTGAGAAAGTCAAAGAAGAGATGAGGTGGAGCTTATTCATTGCATGGCCGGCCAAGTGTTGGTCTTTGGGTTTGTCAACATGCACGATACTTTAGCATTATGTGTTGAATTTCCATTGGTTGCATGTGTGGGTGGAATTTCCACTATAACAACTCATGCATCACACCTAATTAAAACACAACTATGTATGTAATAACTTAAACCACTTAATATAGTTTTGTACATATTTAATATATATATTCATAATACAATTAGCCATTCAATTATTTATAATCTTTACAATTCTTATTTAATGGCATTATAAAATAATATGCTTATTAAATACTCTTATATTAATTACAGAAAGAAAGTGGCTTAAAATAATAATTAAGCACTCAAACACATAGTTTAACCATAAAGTTGGGTCGGGGTGTTACAATAACTAGAATTGAGATCCGGTGTAATTGCTTATAGCAATTTCACCATGTAATTCACCCTCACCATCTCACAAATTTTTTTTTTTTTTTTTTTTTAAACTTTTTAACTTTTACTTTTTTTTTTTATTCAATGGTTAAGATTTAAAATTGTTTTTTGCAACTTTAAATTTCAGCCATCTATACCAATTGTTGCACCTGATGTCAATCTGTATAACTAGGTCATTGAAAAGATTAATAGCGTTCTAAAATTAGAAGGTCTTTCGGGTAGGCTTTTCCCTCCTTGCATAGAGGGTAAGCCTCATCCATGGATCCCACACTAAGACCCATCGCATCAAGAGGAGACCCTTCTCTCCCTTGTGAGAGCATTAGTATTGGTGGTGCTAAAAAATCATATTTCTATTTTTAACACCTCTAATACTAAAAATTATTCTACAATGGTGGAGGGAAAGCCATAAAATTTGGTTTTTGAGATGGCTGTGCATTGTAGCTAAGAAGGTAAAAAAAATAAAAAATAAAAATTAAAGTTATATTATTTTATTGGGTTAGTGATAGCGGCTGTTGTTTATTATAGTATATATATATATATATATTATTTTATTGTGTTATTTATATTATTTAATTGTATTGAAAGACAAAATAAAACTACTGATATTAGGTGTTTTGGTAAAGTAAATTAGTAATGTGTAACTTGAAATGGGTGCGTCGGCCAGGCGTGATTCATGATCGGGTGTTCCTTGAAGCCATCTCCATTTCGTGCTTGAGTTCTCTTTGATTTCAGTGGTCTCTATCTGTTGAGGGAATGAAAGAAAGAAAGAAAAAATACAAAGAAAGAGATGGGATCTGAGAGAAAATGAAGGAAAGAAAGAAAAAAAATGTTGTGAAACTGAAAGAGAAGAAACAATACCATTGAAGACCAAGACTTGCCTCCCTTATTGTGGTGTAGCAGTTGAAAGGAAGACGAGTCACATGTTGTCCTCATGTGGATACGTGGTAAACAAAGAGCCACACAACAAATTTTTTTTTCGTAAAGTTGTACACTACACAGTGAATAACTTTTTGACTACGAATCCTTGGCTTCTTGCTACAAACAATTATCTAAGTTTAATGATTAAATAATGCTAACTATAATGAAATTTATTATAAGTATTTGTGAAAAACTAAATTTATTGTGAAATTTATTATAAGCATCTTTTTTTTTTTTGGAAGCAAAATTTATTATAAGTATCAATTGTGTCTATTATTCACGTCATTTTTATTCTATCACATGATATTATTTTATTGGACAAACTAAACACATGTAACATTATTTTGTGACACTTAGTGGAAAAGTATAAATGAAGAGGCTATTGATGTAAACAATATACATCTTCAAGAGATAAAATCAAAATTTTAAAACTCTAGGAAAAATAAAGATCACATCAATAAAATCTTTAAATTTCAAGTTTTTATTGAGTGTGAATTTTGACAAATACACATTCACACTACATTTTCTTCTTATAACCTCTATGCTTGTAACATTTCAAGATGATATGAGGTCAATAAGTATCATGACAATAAAATCTTGTTTCTTGCAACAATGAATAATTCCTTTTGAGTCCACAATTTTTATTTGTATATGTGATGGCATGATCTTCTGACTACAACTAGTCATCTCACAATCCCATAAGACCAAGTGCTTTTGGCTAGTTTTTTCTTCATAATATTGCAACACAAATTCAATACCGTTTTCTTGTAGCACTTATTGTGTGGCTCTTCCAAACTCCTCTTGAAAAATTTTGAAAGCATAGGGTGTCAACACACTATGTGCTTGTTCTTCTATCGGTGACAATGTTCTTAAAGAAGAACCTCTATATTTCTCCAACATTGTATCATGTGATTGTGTTTACTCAATATCTTCAATGGCAAGGTCAACCTAAAATTACATATTGTAAATAATTTAAAGACACATAAAGACTACAAATATTAACAAATAAAAAAAAGAAATCAAATTCTACAATAAAAGAAAGCAACGATAATTAATGACTTACTTGTTCAATAAATTGGGTCAAGTTTATGTGGGAACTAACAAACCCTTTGATAAATGCATTTATACTTTCGGATCTTTCGATTGTTGTCATTCCTCCAAAAAAATAGCCACGAAGGTAATATGGTACCCAAAAATGCTTGATTTGATATAAACCATTTACATGCTTGCTATTAAGCATGTCATATTTTGCCATAACTTGAGACCATTGATGCTCAAATTCTTCACATGAGTCTAGCTTATATAGTTTGTAGAAATCCATATACCAATTTGAATATTGACTACGAAGAATTGTCGTAAACCAACCACTAAATTTAGCAGTAATATACCATATACAAAAAGCATGTTTTGTAGATGGCAATTCTTTTGATATTGCCTCTATAATCCATGGATCTTGGTTTGTTAAAATTGCCTTAGGTGACTTCTTCATTAAATTTGCAAAAGTCTATTAATCAAATACAAAGTTGTTAGCACATGAAAAAAAATAGAAGGGTATATACTATCAAACTACTAATTAATCAAATAAAATCGAAAAATAATTGCACAACCTTACAAGATAATTAAATAATTTACGTACCTTCATTAACCATTGAAATGCACTAGTTGTTTTATTTCGAAGAAGTGCACAACCAAAGATAATTGTCTTTCCATGATTATTGATACCAAAAAAAATACCAAAAGGCATGTCATATGCATTTACTTTGTAAGTAGTATAAAAAACTACTACATCTCCATATTTTTGGTACCAATCAAAACAAGGAGTGGGCGCCCAAAAAATATGCTCCAACCTACCCTCTTCATCAGTTGTATATGCATATTGAAACTTAGCATTCTTTTCCTTAGCAACTTTGCACAATTGTAAGAGACCCATAGCATCATTCATTGCATGCGTCCTTCTCATTTTCACATAAAGGTTATGGATATCTATTTTAAAAAATGGAAGATCTCCATGCTTCACACCTTTCTTAAGCTCCACAACACATATTATTTGCCTAATCGAAAGTCCACCCTTTTTCAATAAAAGAATGCAATCTTTATCTTCTTTAGTGATAACTCGATTGGTCGGAAGAAATCTCACTTCCGAAGGGGACAACAATTCATGATTGTGATCTATAACAAACTTAGTGACATACCATTCTCGTGGAAAAATGTCAAATGACTTTCGCAATGGGATTCTTAAATAAGCTTTGGATTCGCATCTTGTAGATATCCTATTTTGTTGCTCCTAAGATGAATCCACTCTTTTTAACTGTTGTTAACCTTCTCGGTGACAAAGAAATCATGTCTTACATTTTCTCCATTTTTTGTGACAAAAAGACCTTTTTGAATTGTAAAACCATATCGATTTGCATAAATTTTATAGAAAATGAAAACCTCTTCTTCACTAAGAAAACATTGACCAACAAAAGGTTCAAACTCATTTTCTATTGAATTAATATCTTCATTTTCTTCCATAACTCCTATTTTTTCCATTGGATATTCATTCTAAACTACTATTTCCTCCCCACAAATGTCATTATTTTCTCCATCAATTGGAAGCTCATTTAAGTCAACACAATTCCTTGAAACACTTCGATAAATCTCACTTGCAATTACAATATCATTCATTTGTTCTATGTTGTAACAAGGATAAAAAAAATAATAATAAATAAATAAATTAACATCATATTCAATTATAAATGAGATATAAACTATAAATAAAATAAAATAAAATAAAATAGTATACCTTCTTGAAGTAATTCATTTAAGTCAAAACAACTCATTAGAATTAATTGATGAATCTTACTTGCAACAAAATTCTCATTCATTGATTCTACAATAATTTAACAAAAATGATAAATAAATATTAATATCATATTTCAATATATTTGAAAAGTAAATTAAGAACAAAAGAAATATACGTACCTTATTTATAATTTTTTGAACACTATATTCTTGTAGACATTCTTTGATCATTCATTGAACTCATCTTTCTTTCTTGTCTTTTTGCTGAATATTAAACTCATCTTTTAGTTTTTTCTATGATGTTGGAAAAGTGAGAGAGAAGAAAAAGTAAATATTGATAAAGTAATTATTGGGGGGACAGAGATGAAATAGGGAAGAAAGGAAAATTGCAAAAAGTAAATTTTTGTCTTGTTAAAAAATTGTGAGGACATCATAGTAATCTTACTTTGTTAGATCCGGCCATGTCAAAGGATTGTTGGCAAGATAAAAAAAATAAAAAAAATAAAATAAGAAATCCCTGCGCAGCTAATTTCAAGTTTCCATGCAAGGGGGCCACCACATCATTGGCATAAGGCACATTGTAACAAATGCCAAAGTTAAAAATCATTAGTCTCTATCTAATGCAATAAATTCTACTGCCACCGAGGCCTCTTGAAATCAATGAGGTCCCAATTGACCTCTCAAAAGTTAACATCATTAAAGTCTCGATAGCTACTTAACACAATAATTTCTACTGCCACCGAGGCCTCTTAAAATCAATGAGATCCCAATTGACAAGATTTCAAATTATCGTAAGTTTTAATTTCTATACCAATCACATTATTTAATTTGTTTTTTTTTTTTTTTTTTTTAATTTGTGGAGCGTGTGGAATGTGGATAGCAATAATGCAAGGCCGAATTGGCTTTGTAAGGCTACCGCAAGGAGTACGGGAACTTTCAACTCTTTTTAGGTGAAAGGTCAATTGCTTTCTGCTTGCTCATCAAGAACATGCCAAGTGGTAAAAATGGGCTGGTTTTTGTTTTTTCATTGTTTTTATCGAATGGCAGCCGCGATTTTGTGGTCATGTCTCCATAATTTTCTGTTGTGTGGCTGCTACTTAAGGAACAGCTTCCATCACCCTATAACTACCAGCACTTGTAAACCAACCCTGTATTTCTTAGAATTAAACCAAGAAATGTGAGAAGAGAGAGAGTAAATTGCAAATATTAGCCATGTTTACCAAGCTTCTAATACTGTTGCCTCTCCTGGGAAGCTTAGTGTTCTCCCAAGATACCAGCTTCACCTACAATGGTTTTTCATCGGCCAACTTAAGCCTAGATGGCTTAGCCATGATCACTTCAAATGGCCTTTTGAGGCTCACCAATGACACCAAACAGCAACAGGGTCATGCTTTCTACACAACTCCAATAAGCTTTAAGAACTCGTTGAGTAACACTGCTTTCTCTTTCTCTACGACTTTCGTCTTTGCCTTTGCTTCCGGATATCCAACTCTAAGAGGTCATGGGATAGCTTTCGTGATTTCTCCAACTAGAGGGCGCCCAGGAGCTCTTCCAAGCGCTTACCTTGGCCTTTTCAATGAGACCAACGATGGTAATGCTACCAATCATGTCGTTGCTGTAGAGCTCGATACAATCCAGAACCCAGAATATAAAGATATCAATGATAACCATGTTGGGGTGGACATAAATGGAATGGTGTCCGAGAATTCTTCTCCAGCAGGTTATTATGCTGACAGTGGTGCCTTTATGAACTTGACCCTTATTAGTGGAAACCCAATGCAAGTTTGGGTGGAATATGATGGGGTCAAGAAGCAACTCAATGTAACTTTAGCTCCAATTGATGTTGGTAAACCCAAATTTCCACTATTGTCTTTGTCCCGTGATCTTTCACCTATCATTAACAAAACCATGTATGTTGGGTTCTCTTCCGCAACTGGCTCTCTCATAACTTCCCATTATATTTTGGGTTGGAGCTTTAAGATGAATGGTAAGGCTCAAGAACTTGCCCTTTCTCAACTTCCCAAGCTGCCTCGAGGTAAAGAGAGATCTAAACTTTTGACAATTGGATTGCCTGTGATTCTTGTTATTTTAGTCTTGGTAGCAATTTCAGGTGCAACTTATGTCATAAAAAGGAAAAGGAAGTTTGCAGAATTGCTAGAAGACTGGGAGGTTGACTATGGGCCTCATAGATTCAAATACAAAGATCTTTATATTGCTACAAAAGGATTTAGGGACAAAGAACTATTGGGTAGTGGTGGATTTGGTAAAGTTTATAAAGGTGTACTAACTACCTCTAAAATTGAGATTGCCGTGAAGAAGGTCTCTCATGATTCAAGGCAAGGAATGAGAGAATTTGTGGCTGAAATTGTGAGCATAGGTCGGCTTCGCCACAAGAATTTAGTACCACTCTTGGGCTATTGCCGAAGAAAAGGAGAACTGCTCTTGGTGTATGACTACATGCCCAATGGAAGCCTAGACAAGTATCTCTTTAATCAACCTCAGGTCACTCTCAATTGGAGCCAAAGATTTCAAGTCATAAAAGGTGTGGCATCTGGGCTGCTTTATCTACATGAAGGATGGGATCAAGTTGTCATTCACAGAGACGTGAAGGCTAGTAATGTTTTGCTAGATGGTGAACTGAATGGTAGATTAAGCGACTTTGGTCTTGCAAAATTATATGACCATGGAACTGATCCTCAAACTACCCATGTGGTTGGAACTCTAGGATATCTTGCGCCAGAGTATACTCGAAGCAACAAGGCCACAACAAGCACCGATGTGTATGCTTTTGGGGCCTTTATGCTCGAGGTTGCTTGTGGAAGAAGACCAATAGAGGCAAATGTGGATTCAATTTTGGTTGATTGGGTGTTTTCTCATTTGAGGCAAGGCGAAATTGTGGAGGCAAGGGATCCAAATTATGGTACAAATTATGTAGTAGAGGAACTAGAGTTGGTATTGAAACTGGGATTGATGTGCTCTCATTCAGAGGCTGCTGCAAGGCCTAGCATGCGCCAAGTTGTGCAGTACTTGGAAGGTGATGTTCCTTTTCCAGACTTATCATCACTTGGTCTTTGTTCCACCAACTTAGCATTTGCCCATAGGGAAGGTTCCGATGATTTTTTCAAGACTTATCCATCTTTTATGAACAAGGGATTTTCTCATTCGTCTTCCATTGCAGATTTGCTTCCCTCAGGGGGACGCTGATACTGAAAGCTTCTAATATCCACAAAAACACACCAAAAGTAGGGAAATGTTTTGAATATGATCTTTTTAATGATAGTACTGAATTAGAATATTGTTTCTTTTTAAGGTTGTGCAATATAAATGTCATGTTTGCTTTGTACATTTCCTCTAATTCTATAACAACTAGTAGTAGAGTATCGCGATGCTTGGGAATATAGGATTATTTTGAGATGTGATAAAATATATAATTTACTCCCTAAATTTAATTGTATATAATTTGTTCTTCCGAAATATTAAAAAATTTCTAAAAATAATTTTTATCTCTCTATTTTTACAAATATACAAATTTATCATTTTTGGTGTTTTTGTTTGATATTATCCTTTTGATTGAAGTGGTCCATATTCTTCTAAATATTGTTATTATGAATTATATTTTTCTTAATTACTTTTGGTACAACTAAAATTTTTAAGTTTCAAATTTATTATTTAAAATTTTCACTCTCAAAGAGATTATCATGATTATGAAGATAATAAAAAATTATCACATAATTACAATTGATATTATTCAAATAATTGATAGACACATTTAAATTCATGATAGTTATGTAGATTGTGTTTTGATATAAACTCAAACTCTCACATCCAAACTAAGGATTAACTCAAATAAACATCAAAGCAAAACTATATGAGGGAGTGAAAGGACTTGTGATGTAAACTCAAAAAACACAACACCAAAACGTATCAAGAGTTGCAAGAGTAATCACATTTTTTATGGGAGAAGAGTTCAAAACAAAAATTCATTACCTTACAGTGGAGACACAAGAAAGAATTATAAACCCATCAAAAAAAAAAAAAAACTATGAGAGAGAGAGAGAGAGAGTTAACATATACTGGTGTGGGAAATATGGATTGGATGAGAGATAATAATTTATTTTTAGTAAAGAAGATGGGATAAGAAGAGTTAAAATAAAAGGAAAATGAATGGATAGAGAAAGAGTAACGGTAGGTAGAGGAGAATGGGAAGATCAAAAGGTAAAAGATAGGATGAAATGTTGGAGAAAGTGGGAAATTAATAAAGAGAAGAAGAGTTAAAAATGAGAGAGTAAGAACTGAAAATAGGTGGATGATGTGGCACAATAAAAAAGTAGTAACATTAAATTTTACGCTTCAGTTTTTAAATATAAATAAGTATATAGATATAAATTTACATTAAAAAAAGGTAAAATAAGTTTAGCTCATACATTCTTAATACAAATTACATCCTATAAGTTTGACCGAAATTAATTTTAGTACTCTAACTTTACCTTCATTCAATTGAGTCCTCTAAATTTCAAATTTATTCAATTCAAGTTCTACTTCTAATTTCTTTTTAAAAAAATTCATTAAAACATTATTTTTCTCAAGAGAAAAAAAAAATCTTAAAAATTGATAAAAATATTTATAGATTTTTTTATGTGAGAATCAAGAACACGTCAAAGGATTCACAAGAAAACACATTTATATCCTTGTGATTCATTAAATTGGTTCAAGATTTTTTTAACCGTATATCATGAACACCAAAGTGTAGATTTAAATACAAAATGCAAATTGTAAGGCTATTATAAAAAATTCTTGGGGGATGGGGTTTGACCTCAATACGCTGGAAGGGGTTATGGATAACCTTAATAGCTGTGCTGCGGACTTGAAGAGTTGGAACTCTAATGTGTATAAGCAGATTCCAAAGAAGATCCAGACAAAAAGAAATGCCTTGAACTCCCTGACTTTACAAGACAAGGATGGAACGCTTAGCACTGAGATTAACAGTTTAAGAAGGGAAATCAATGACCTTCTGGATGATGAGGAAATTTATTGGGGGCAAAGAGCCAAAGCTCACTGGCTCAAGGAGGTTGACAAAAATACTAGGTTTTCCCATGCCCAAGCTTTTGAGCAGCATAAACAGAACACTATTCTGGGAATTTGGGACAGCCAAGGCAGATGGTGTGATGAAAAAGATAGTATTGCTTAAGCGGCCATTGACTACTTTATCAGCATTTATACAACGGCTTCCCCATCACGGATTGATAAAGTAATTGCCGCCATTCCCACACGGGTGACGGAAGATATGAATGAAAGCCTTAGTAGGTGTCTCACTAGGGAGGAGGTTACCATCACTCTCAAGCAGATCCACCCACAAAAGTACCTAGCCCCGATGGTATGTCTGCCATTTTCTACCAAAAATATTGGAGTATTGTGGGATGTAGCATTACTAATATGGTTCTAAATGTTCTCAATAGTGATATGTCTCTGGCTTGTCTCAATAAAACCAATATTGCCCTCATCCCTAAAGTAAATAACCCCAAAAAGATGTTTGATTTTCACCCCATAAGTCTGTGTAATGTAGTATATAAACTCATATCTAAAATTATTGCAAATAGATTCAAGGCTATTCTCCCTCATATCATCTCAGAGAACCAAAGTGCTTTCACTGCTGACAGATTAATCACTGACAATGTACTTGTGGCTTTTGAGTTAATGCACTTTCTGAATCACAAAAATGCAAGGATTGATGGCTTTATGGCTGCCAAATTAGATATGAGTAAAGCTTTTGACAGAGTCGAGTGGGGCTTTATACAGGGGGTTATGGAGAGACTGGGTTTCAGTTCAAGGTGGGTAAACCTTGTAATGAAGTGTATCACTTTAGTCTCATACTTAGTTATTATAAATGGGACTGCTTGTGGTAACATTATGCCTACACAGGGGCTTAGGCAAGGGGACCCCCTCTCCCCGATTCTTTTCCTTATTTGCACCGAGAGGCTCTTAGCTCTCATTAATGAGGCAACCCAGAACCAGGTTTTGACAGGAATTTCCATTTGTAGGGGCTGTCCAAGAGTCACCCATCTTCTCTTTGTGGATGATAGCATCCTCTTCTACAAGGCTAGTGCCAGAAATATGAGAATGCTTCGGGTCAGAAGATCAATACTAATAAGTCCTCAATTTTCTTTAGCCCCAGTACTGCTCTAGAAATCAAGGAGGAGATCTTTGCTACCTTAGGTCCTATGCAAGACTCTAAACACTCAAAATACCTTGGCCTTCCTTCTTTCATTGGAAGATCGAAAATGCAAGTGTTCTCTATCCTAAAAGAAAGGATTGGGCAGAAGCTAGTTGGTTGGAAGGGCAGGCTCCTCTCTATTTGGGGGGTGGGGGGGGGGGAGGGAAATCCTTATAAAAGCGGTAGCTCAAGCAATTCCCACTTACACCATGAGTTGCTTCATTCTTCCACAAGGCTTATGTGATGATATTGAAAGCATGGTGAGGAATTTCTGATGGGGCCAAAGGCAGCAAGAATCTAAAATGAATTGAGTTAGCTAGAAAGCAATGTGTATGCCTAAAGCTCACGGAGGCATGGGTTTCAGGAATTTACAAGCTTTCAACAAAGCAATGCTTGCAAAGCAATTATGGCGAATCCTCCAAAACCCAAACTCTCTAGTGGCAAGGGTTCTCAAAGCTAAATACTTCCCTACTGGAGATATTCTGAATGCTAACCTTGGATGCTCCCCCTTATATTCTTGGAGAAGCATCCATAGTAGCCTTGATGTAATAAGGAAAGGAACTTGGTGGAGAGTGGGAAATTGGAAATTAATCCATATATGGGAGGACAAGTGGCTGCTAACCCCATCTACTTACAAGGTTATTTCTCCCCCAAATGATATGCACCAATTCGCAATGGTCTCTTCTCTCATTGACCCAAGACAAGTTGGTGGAGAGTAGACATGATTAGAGCAACTTTCCTTCCTTTTGAAGCTGACTTAATCCTGAGAATACCTTTAAGCCACAACCTTCCGGAGGACAAAATTATCTAGATAGGGAATAGTCGAGGAGATTTCACAGTCAAAAGTGCTTACCATATAGCCCATAATTTGTCGGAATCAAGGGAGAAAGAAGAATGCTCAGTCTGGGGGCTGTCCTGTTGGTAGCAGTGAAGTTGAAAGTCTTGACCATGCCCTTCTTCATTGTGCCTTTTCAACATCGATTTGGTGTCTTTGGTCAAATAATCCTCTTCACACTCATGGCATCAACAAATCCTTTCTTGATTCCACAATATTCATTCTCTCTCCATCCTATGCAACTCTTCAGGACTTGGAGCTTTTCTTTGCCATCGCTTGGGCTATTTGGTTTAACAGAAATAAGATTGTGCACAAGGATTCTAGTCTACTTCCTCTTCAAGTGTGAAAATTGGCAAAAAATGTTTCTGAAGATTTTGTTAGTTCGACAACTTGGGATCTTGGCCAACCTAGAACCACCCCATCCAGCTGGGTTCCTCCTCCCTCAGAATTCCACAAGATAAATGTTGATGGGGCCTCTTCTGAGCTAGACAGTTTCTCTAGTGTTGGAGTTGTCATTAGAGACTGCAAAGGTGATGTTGTGGCTGCTTTGTGTAAACCCCTTTAGACTTGCTTTTCTGCTAAACTAACTAAGGTATTTGCTTTGGAGCATGGCATTCTATTACCTCAAGAGCTTCATTTGGCTTGGGTCATTGTTGAATTTGACTCCCTAAATGCCATCCAAGCAATCAATGAAGGTGCCACGGGGGGTAGCTTGGGGCATATCTTGCAAGGAATTCTCCAGGTGAGTGTTTCTTTTGAGTCCTGCCTCTTCAAGCACATCAATAGAAGCTTCAACACCGTAGCTCACGAGCTTGCTCAACATGCTCGAAGATCTGGTCTCCATCGCCTCTGGAAAGGAGTCGCTCTCCATTGTATCTCTTCCTTTTTGCAATTTGATTTGAATATAAATAACTTGTAATTATGTTGCTTCTGGACTGCTTATGCAGGAACCTTTAATGTTGTACTTATGTGTTTTGCTTTATGGTTTTAATGCCAGTATATTTCCCTTTCAAAAAAAAAAAAGATACCTTATGATTGCCCAATTCTTTCTGATATAAACTTTTATACCATGTATAGGGGATTGTCGGATATATTATATTATAAGCTAAAGGCCCACTTTCTTTAATAACTTTACAAAGGCCAAGCCCACAAACCTATTCTAAATCATCTGACCATTGTTTGCAATTTATGAACATTGATGAATTCTTTCCAATATCTCCATGATGGCATGATGCATCAATCAAAATTACAAAGGCCATAGTAATTCAACCTAATACATGACTGACTGGAAAGAGAAAGCATATATATTAACTGATCATATTTTAGAAAGAGTACTTTGACATGAAACTAACTTCTTCAAGACACATCATCCAAGGTATATTTTGACGACATAAAAGATGGTAAAAAGAATCATACTACAATTTCTTGATAAGCAGATATATAGGGAAACTTTAGAACTCTTCTCTTTTTATTTTGTGCTAGAAGCAGAAAGACAGTGAAAAAGCTCACAAGAGTTTCCTTATGCTGAAAATTACAAACGAGAAAGTTTTGAATTGACAGGGAAGTGTGGAACCAGAATTGTGGTTTGAACTTCTGTTTTAATGAAATTAGACATCAGAGGCTGATTCAGGGCACCTCCTCCATCACTGGACACACGAGAAGGAAGATAAAAGCAGCAGCAGATGGATGATAAGAATCCCATGCTCTTTCTCTGCCTCTATACCACTGATCCCTTCCTCTCAAGGATTGATGCTATATCATTGGCCACTTCTATTTACCAAAAGGTCTATGTGAAGCAATGTTTGCTTTTCTGATATTTTTCCTTTTAGTCAATGCCTGTGCTATGACTTATGAGTTATGACCAATGGCTTTTTTTTTCTTTTTTCCTTTTTCTTTTTTAATTTATCTTTGGAAAAATTTAATGAATATCCTGATCACTTTGGTTTAAGAAATACTTTTTTTTAAAAAAAATTATTAGAAAAAAAAAAACTCTTTTATATAGCTTTTATATTTCTCATAAAATTTGTATCAAAACTTTCTTAAAAAAAGCTTATTTATGATTGCGATCGGCTCTTTTTTTGTCAAGATGGCATAGTGATAAATAATAGGTTGTGTTTCACTCTGGGAGAACTTATTTGCATTAATTTATTAGTATATAGAGAAAATTAAATAAAAGTACAGTTATACCAAAAACAAAAATGAAACCTTACACTCTATTTGTTTCGATGGAAAATCTTGTATAAAGATAGTTTTTAGTTTTTTTCAAGTGTTTAGTAGCATCAGAAAAAATAAGTTAAAGGAAAGCTATATTGGTCAACAAGAAAAATATGACTTATTTTTAGAAATTGTTTTCCACTAATATTTTTTTTGGAAAACAACGGTATCTTACAATAAGTTAAATAAGGGAAGTTAAGATATTGTTTTTCAACTCATTTAAGGTTGCTACCAAACATTAAACAAAAAAAAAAAAAAAACAAAAAAACAAAAAAAAAAGAAGAAGAAGAAAGTTTTATAAAAAAATACTTTTTGAAAAATGACTCTTTTTAAAAACACTACACTCAATGCAAGAATATCTAATTATTTTGAAATGAAATGTAATTGTAGACACTTGATTTTGCACCTATAATTTAATCTAGGAAGATGGCTAGAATAACCATTCATATACCCAAAATTTAGAGTTGCATTACATACATTAATTCATTCATTACATATCATAAAAATGATCTTGAAATTCTAACGATGCAACGGTATGTCCGATTCCCAAATTGGGCCATCAGATTGAAAGATATCACGAGATCAAGTTTTCACAGTCTGCATGCATTGTATTGGGTGAAGCCGATCACGTGTGATTAATTGAAATTAATTTTAATTGGTTAATGATTAAAATTAATTAAATGAATTTATGTGATTGGTGGAGTATTTTTCTTAAAGTGAGATTTGTTGCATGGGATTAAAACAAATAAGCTGATAATATTTAAAGACTTAATTACATTCAAAATAATTATTTTAAAAATCCTAATTATCACTTTGGAATGAGGTTTATCATGAAAATAACTCTTAAATTCATCAAAATACAGTTTTAGAGTTGGAAAACACTTCAAAAACGTGCTAATCAAGTAGCAGATTTCAGATTCACGTTCCAATGAATTTTTGGCATAGTATAACTCCAAATTAGGATTAGGCTATTTCTGGAAAGGTTGTAATGAATCGAATTTCCCTTCAGCTATCAAACTTTCATCTTAATCTGAATTTTGAGTAAAACAATATGATCAAAATACTAAAACTTGTTTTGATCTGAAAAATTAGCTTCCTCTTATCCAAATCTCTTTTTTTTTTTACCCCATACGTTTTTTGCTTATTTTTTTTAAGCATTCCAACCTCTATAAATAGGGGAGGCCTCCTAACATTCAGCACACTTTCTAACCCCCCTCTCCCCCCTTTTTTTGGCTCTTCTCTTCTGATTTTTCAAATCCCCATACGTTAAAGACATTCTGGAGGCTCTTGCCTTAGGAATTTCTTTTTTGTAAGTAAAGTATTTTAGGCTTCAAAGAGTTGAATAAATTTGTTTGAATCCTAAAATATTCTTTCAACTAGAAGAGCACGTTCATGCAAGAGGTATTCTTTTTTTTTTTTTTTTCTTTTCTTCTCCATTAGTTTTGTTGATGATGCATGAATATGTTTAACATGTTTTATTATTTCTTGCTCTTAATGTATAATTACCATGTTCTGCTTGAATTTTTCTTTAACATGTTCTTAGATGATTGTTTATTGTGGTTCTCTTTCTTAAATTTCAAAGTCTGCTAATGTCTATTAAAGATTTATTTTAAAAAAAACTTTTAAAAAAATTAAAATTAAAAAAAAAACTAATCTGATCTTTCAGATCTGATTTTTCTAAACCAAAAATTGATTTGATCTTTCAGATTTGATTTTTTTTTTTAAACCAAAAAATGATCTATATTTTTTGTATTTGATTTTTCTAAATCCAAAACTAATTTGTATTTTTCAGATTTGATTTTTTCTAAATTCAAAATTGATTTGTATTTTCATTAAATACAAATCTGATTTTTTTTAAAAGCACAAAACTAATCTGTATTTTCATTAAGTACAGATTTGATTTTTTTAACACCAAAAATTATTTGTATTTTCATTAAATACAGATCTGATTTTTTTTAGAAAAGGTTTTCTTTGACACAAAACTGCAGATTTTGAAATTTAATGAAAGGATTGAAAATTAGTTGTAGTTTTTTTATGAATGTGATGCATGCGTAATAAATTCATCGTATGAATGTGGATCCTCTTTCAAAAAGCTTTTTTTATTATTATTATTATTCATAAAAAACAGATTTGATTTTTCTTGATAAAATCACATTTCTTTACTTTTACACAAAAACAGATCTGATACTTTTTACAAAATCTTATTCCTTTTATTCATAAAAAAACAGATCTGATTTTTCTTGATAAAATCACCCTTGTTTAATTTTACACAAAAACATATCTGCTTCTCTTTAACAAAAATCTTATTCTTTATTTTACATAAAAAAGATCGATTTTCCTTTACAAATCAAATTTTCTTTTATACACAAAATAGATCTGAATTTTCTTTAAAAAAGAGGACACATCCATAAGGTAAATTTATTTGAATTAATTTTAGTCAAGTGTCTGTCATGTATGTTTAACATATCATTCACATCATGCGAAAGAGGGTATATATTGGTCATTAGAGTCTAGAAGACCAGAATCTGTCTGGGCGGAATGGGTGCCTAACACCTTCCCACTCCATAACCTAGCCCCCGAGCTTAAGATTTTTGGATAGGTAGATTAGTGTTTTGTCTTGCTTTAATTTTGGTAGATTGTAACTAGGACCAAAAGTTTTGTATTCTTTTGCATAGATTGTAATTAGGACCCAAAGCCTTGTGAGGTTTAATTTACCAAAATTGTACTTGTCTTTATTCAATCAATGACATTTGAAATATTTTGATCATGTAATTTGTATTTATTTTTTCTTATTTTTTTGTATAAAAAACAAGTGGCGACTCCACACCACTTACCCAAAAAGAGAGATGCTCTTAAAAGCACCTCAATCTCTTTCTTGAGAGTATCTGATTTTCCCGATCTCTCACAATGTAATATATAATTTATTTTTAAAAAATTCATAAAATTATATATTTGGATTAATAATTGATCTGTAACAAAACGTTTTCTCATAAGAGTTTTTATATAACTGTTTACCTAACAAACAAAGGGCAAGTGTTTTTTTAAAGTAATGAATTTTGAGTTTTCTATAAATAAAAAATTATATATATTTTTTACTTTATTTTATATTAAGATTTTCATCTATTCATATTATGAGCCAATTTGCTAGTGATAGTATATAGTGTGGATTAAAATTTTCCAATTATGACATTTAGAAAAGATCGAATGAGAAAAATAGCTTTTTCCCATTATTAAAAAATTTCAACCTGTGGCATCTTACTTTAATAATATATATCTTTTAAAGTATAAAATGTATAATCCTAATCTCTCTTCTTGAATACATTACTTATCTCAATACATCCATAAAAATACATTGAATCAAAACGAACCTATATGAAGATACTTTGCAAAAAAAACTAAATGTCTTATCAATCATCGCTTAACAATGATTAATTTGATCGATTAGGAAAATAATTTGTTATATATAATCTAATAAGATTATTTTCTCTGTAGAAGCTGCAAATTTGTCCACCCAAAGAGATTATAAAATAAACAATTATTAGCAAAATCTCATAATTAAGTTTCTATGTGCATCATTATAATAATTGATAATAACAACAACAACAAAATAATAATGAAAATACAATTGCCAAAGCTAAAATATGTCACTAATCCAATTATTTTCACTTGATTAACCTTTGCTTTTATCTAAATAAGTGGCACTATATATAGAGTATTTTTAATACAATTATTAAGAGTACTTTCTCTATAAAAACTACAATTTTGTTCACCCAAAATGATTTAAAAATAAACAAAATTTAGTAAAGTCTGAAAGTTTAACATTTAAATGGATCACTAAAAAAATAAAAAATGAATAATTTTTTTTATTAGGAATTGGAATACCAAAATACCTAAATATGCATAAAAATCGATACAACTTTTTCAAAAAGAGAAACAAATGTGAAGTGACAATTAAATCAACAATAACAAAAAGAACTATTAGCAAGGAAAAAAGTGGTTGAAACAAAAAAAAAAAAAAAAAAAAATGCATCAAAAGAAACAAATTTGGAGAGAAAGAGAGAGTATTGACCTTTTCGTAGTGAACAACTTGGAAAGAATAGGGAAAAGAGGTGGAAATGAAGTAAAAGAAATTTATAAGAAAATAAAGTTGGAAGAGTAAGGGAGGAAGTAGATGAAATGTTCAAAAAAGTAAAACTATAGAATTTATGAAGATGAAAGGTTGGAAGGGTGGAAGTAGATGAAAGGTTCAAAAAAGTGAAACCATAGAATTTATGAAGATATAAAGGAAATCAAATGAAAAATTTAAGAAGACATGATTGGAGAAGATGAAAATTTGAACTAAGAAGAAGACAATGGTTGAAAAAGATGAAAGGTTAAACAAAGTAAAAAACTAAAATTAAAAAAATTAAAAAAAAAAAAAGGCTGCTAATGACATGGCAGAAAAAGAGCTTTGTAAAATTTATTTTAAAGCTTCCATTATTATAAAATAGTATAGATCGATATGTATAGACTTTGTTTGGTTTTAATTTCTTCATTGATTTTATTGCTTTGTTATAAACGTCTAAATAAAGTAGATGAATTTATAAATGCAAAGTTATATATAAAGTTAAAACTGCCCAAGATGAATGTATAAAGTCAATCTATTTATATATTTAATACATTCTCAAAAAAATATTTATATATTCTAATATTGTCAACAAAATTTAGGAATAAAAATTAAATAAGAAAAAGAATGATTATGTAGGCAATGAGGTGGCACAATATGAGCATAGCAACAATAAATGCTACGCTTCAGCTTTTATATATAATAATATATAATATATATATATATATATATAGAGAGAGAGAGAGAGAGAGAGAGAGAGAGAGAGAGAGAGAGAGGTTCAAGTTCCACCTGGTGTAACTTCATAAGAGTTACACCTTTTTTGGGCCATTGATTTGTATTAAATCTAAGGGTAAAAAAACACTCATAGTCATGTATTTATTGTTCCCTAGAAATTAGTAACCAAGTCATTAATTCTTCTTATTAAAAATAGAAAAATAAAAAACAGCATTAACTCTTTGCTCTCCATCATCATCTTCATCTTCTCTCCCTCTCTCACATGGTCTTGTGTTCTATTTTTTAACCATTGAGGCAGTATTCGAAGTTTGCACAATATGTTTTGGTGTTTTTCACTTCAGTCATTGGAATGACATAGAAATTCTGGTAAAAAGAAATCTAAGGGTGAAAAAATAAATCACTGTGTCAACCATAAAGCTAGAGCATACAGGGGCGGCTTGATGCATTTGGGGGCCTAAGGCGAAAATTGATCATCTTATTTGAGATGTAAAATTACTACTAATTAACATGAACTACGTAGAATTTTTCATTTTTTTAAAAATTTTATAGTCAGAAAAAATTTGACAAAATTTTTCATACTTGTTGATGTGATAAATTGATAGTAGTAAGTAAAACAATGATATTAGTGGTAGGCTTAGATGAAAACTAGTAAAAGTTTGCTAACTAAACTCTTATTATTATTCTTATTTTTTTTAGAAGTGCAACATTCACAATATTTTTTACAACAAATCCTAAATTTTAAGCTACTTTTTGTTTTCTATTTGAAAATATCACTATAATTATTTTTTTTGCCATCAACAATAGGTTGTAACAACCTAGTACTTAGTATTAGTTGTAAAAGTATTGTAAAAAATATTGTGAATGTTGCATTTTTCTTTATTTTTTATTTTTTTTCATCTAGTAAAACAAAATTATTTTATTTATTGATTATAAATAACCCTATTGGTTAAAATTTGGGGGCCTTTTTTTTACTTGGGGCCTTAGGCGATTGCATTTTTTGCTCCACCATTCAGCCGGCCCTGAGAGCATATATGCTACCTTTAAGAACTTATTTCTAATTTTAATAAGATAAATAGAAAGGATAAAGCTACCACAAAACTAAACATCTTACTGAACCCCCGTAGGGAATGCTCAAAATACCTACCCGCTTGATTGGACCATACGACGCAAACTCCCTTTTGATTCTACTTTTAGTTGTCTCATAACTAAGTCTAGCCACGAACAAAGGGACTTCACAAAGTTCAAATACAAGCTACAATTATATAGGAAAGAATGGATATAATATAATAAATATATGAACGAAGCAATCAAACACTCTGTCACTTATGGTGCAACATGAAAAGCATGGCCCCATGAAAGAATAGCTTTACAGGTGGTAGCAAATGAACGAAGAAATCAAACAATCCCGGACATAAAATAATAATAAAAATTTCACTTGTTTCCTGAACTCACCCTTAATTTCCATTGATGAGGGTGAAAGTACATAGAAGATAGAACACAAGACCATGAGAGAGAGGGAGAGAAGATGAAGATGATGATGGAGAGCAGAGAGTTAATGCTATTTTTTATTTTTCCATTTTTAATAAGAAGAATTAATGACTTAGTTACTAATTTCTAGGGAACAATAAATACATGGCTATGAGTGTTTTTTTCACCCTTAGATCTAATACAAATCAATGGTTCAAAAAATGTGTAACTCTTCTGAAGTTACACCAAGTATAACTTGAACCTATCTCATATATATATATATATAGATTAGTTATTAGTACTTCAGTGACACATCATAACGTAAGGCAATGACTTAAGCAACATGGGGGTAGTGACCACATTTGTGACTGCGAATCCCTTGTTTTTCTCTAATAAAAAAAATGGAAAAATAGTTAAATTTAATTACAACCATAAATGTAATTCATTAAAATTTGCAATTAAATTCAAATATATAATTGTAGTTAATTGAATCTAATTATCCTCATTAAAAATGACATTGTTTCTATTCAATTGGTTAAATCCACTATATTTTTTATTTGGGCAAATTACAACTTGCTCACATGTGGTTTGGCTAAAATTTAAGTTGTCTACCTATGGTTTAAAATTTGACACTTTACCCACTTGAGATTTTATTGAAATTTAAATTGCCTACCTGTAGTTTAAAATTAGACATTTTACCCATCTGATGTTTGATCAAAATTTAAATTGCCTACTTGTGATTTGAAATCCTATTATGCAAGTGTTTTATTGGATTCTTTTTTAACTTATTTGATCTTGAATTTTTATGTTTTTTGTGTTTTTGGAGAAGAGACATAAAAGTGAATCAAAATAACATATTTAGCCATGTTTTTAACGAATCTATGTTACGAAAATCTAATCGAACTAAACTAATCTCAGGTGAGTAAAGTGTCAAATTTCAAATCACGGGTATGTAACTTAAATTTCAGTCAAACCACAAGTGGGGAAGTTGTAATTTTCCCTTTTTATTTATTAATGAGAAAATCCACTATATGTTGGAATTTAATTGTAGGCAAATTGTACTGCAATTAAAAGAACTATAGCTAACTTTTTATTTCTCAAAAAAAAAAAAAATATATATATATATATATATATAAGTTTTTCCAATTATAAAAATTTTATAGTTAATGAGTATATTAATTTAAAATTAATTTATAATGTTTACATTATTGTCCAAACTACTTCTCCAATTAGAGGGCATAAGAGTCTTGATGGATTAGAATATATAAAATTAGCATAGACAACTACATTTAACCCTACCATAGTACAATTTCACTATTTAAAATTGGGAAATGTTAATGAATATCCTAAGGACATTTTTCATAAAATTGGTTTTAAATTTTTTTTAAAAATAGTTTATTGATAATTGCCCTAAGAGCACCCGTTAACATGACCCTTTAAAATTTTAAACATACAAATCAAGTACATCCCACAATAAATTAGCTCAAATATGGTAATCTTAGATGCAATTGACAAGATTTATCCCAGATTGCCTAAGAAAATTTGTGGTTAAAAGTTTTTTTTTTTTTTGATAAATTGTTACAAATTTAAAATTTTGTTAGCCTTACAAAGAAACTAGTTGTTAGGTTATAGATTGACCACAGTTAATTAATTTAATTACCTAAGTTAATTAATTATGTTAAATTACATGCAAATTTTAGAAGCACAAACAAATCACCAAACAAACTAAGTGCTACGGAAATTAAATTGACATGGTGATTTGTTGACGAATGAAGAAAACCTCTCACAAGTCAAAAAACCCCCCTCTGAGTGATTTTTAGATCACTATTTCCAAGAATCCTTTAATCAAGAATCAAGTGATTATAAGTATAAGGAATCTTACCATTACCCCGGACTATCCCAAAATACCAACTTACAGTTGAACTTTTACTCCAATCCCTAATTGGACTTGATCTTGTAAAGACTTCTTCCTATATGCATAGATCCTAATACATGTCTGACTTCCTAGCAACTGATTGATTGTTGTTGGATGCAAAGTTCTTCACTTCAAAATACATTAAAGATCTGGAAACACTAGCTTACAAAACCTAAGGCACACAAGAACACAGTAGCTTCTCACAGAGTGAATGAGTTCTCTAAATTGAGTTCCTATGTCTTTGATGACTTTAAAATAAAGTTTTTATATGCTTTAGAGATTTAGTGAATGAAATCCTAGCAATCCAAGTCATAATAGGCTGAAATTCTAATCTGAGAATTCTCGATCTGCATAGCTCGATAGATCGAGAGGTGTCAAGCTTTGTGTCAAGAATTACTCATTTAGTCTCAATAGATGCTAGTGTCAAGCTTGTGTCGATACTAGTGTCAAGAATCACTAAATTAGCTTTTCTTTACTTGTTTCTTGGTTCAATCTTCATGTCTTTAAAGATACCATTTGTTTTGTCTTATCAACACACTTCTTGATATCCTAAACACATCTTAGATCTACCAAATTACAAGTAAAGTGTATTTTGTCAAAGGATATGCCAATACATAGAAAATATGACCCTAAAACTAGTCAATGTATTAAGTTGAATGACATTATTTGGATAAATGACATTATTAAGTTCAAAGTCTTCTCTCCAACGGATATTTTATGAAATGAAGACCTCCTTCATAGAGTTGTCTCAAATTCTAGTTGTAACTTGGAAAGCTATTTAGGTTTCCTAGTTAAAGAAGAAAAAACTAATTTGGATATATTTTTGGGGTTTTTTGGCTATTCCTTAGAGAGGAAGGAAAGTATATTCATTGTAAAAGAAATATTATATTCTTTGTCTACAAAGGAATCTGAATTGAGTCTTTATAAATAGATGGTAATACAAATAATTTTATGGTTTTGGTCCAAGGGTCATCCCCTAAATAATTCTCCTACTTGTTAAATAAGAAAGATGTATCCCGATCCAACCAATTTTAAAATCCTTGATTTTAGATAAACTTCTACTCTCCCACTACACAAATTCAAATGTCCTTAAGTTTACAACAACCAAAATTTCGGAGATAAAAAATTAAAACCATTTGAAACTTCTCATCTATTTAATGGAAACTCCCCGGCTTGTTATAAAAAAATAAAATAAAAAAGTGTATCTCATCTACATAAGATAAGATAAGATATAACTATTTGAGTGGTTTATATAAATGATGATTAATAAGCTTAAGCCTGACTTTCATGGAAAATGTGAGATTCCTTAAAAGTCAAAATCGTTTACTCGAAACTTGGGTGATGGCTGCCGGGTGACCCATGAATTGTGGGAGCTTGACTTTAGGTATGAATACATATTACATTTACATATGGTGTTCTCCTCAACATGATGTATGTAAACCAACCCTGCATTTCTTAGAATGAAAAGAAGAAATGTGTATGCAAATAGACTAATAGAGCCATGTTTTCCAAGCTTGTAATACTGCTGCCTCTCCTAATAAGCGTTGTAGCCTCCCTAGATACCAACTTCACTTACAATGGTTTTAGATCAGTCAATCTTAGCCTAGACGGCATAGCCACTATCACTTCTAATGGTCTTTTGGAGCTCACCAATGACACCAAACAGCAAAAGGGTCATGCTTTCTACCCTACTCCAATAAGCTTCAAGAACTCATTGAATGACATTGCTTTCTCTTTCTCTACGACTTTTGTCTTTTCCATTGTTTCTGAATATCCAACTCTGAGCGGTCATGGGATCGCTTTTGTGATTGCCCCAACGATAGGGCTTCTAGGAGCTCTTCCAAGCCAATACCTTGGCCTTTTCAATGAGACCAACAATGGTAATTCCACCAATCATATCGTTGCCATAGAGCTCGATATGATCCAGAGCCACGAGTTCAATGACATCAATGATAACCATGTTGGGGTTTACATCAATAGCTTGGAGTTCGCAACATCTACCTCAGCAGGTTACTGTACTACCAGTGGTGGCTTTAAGAATCTGACCCTTATCACTTATCAGTGGCCACCCAATGCAAGTTTGGGTGGAATATGATCGGGTCAAGAAGCAAATCAATGTCACTTTAGCTCCAATTAATGTTGATTAACCCAAAATTCCACTATTGTCTTTGTCCGGTGATCTTTCACCCATCATTAACAAAACCATGTATGTTGGTTTCTCTTCCACAACTGGCTGTCCTTACTTCCCATTATGTTTTGGGTTGGAGCTTTAAGATGAACGGGAAGGCTCAAGAACTTGCCCTTTCTTAACTTCCCAAGCTGCCTCGAGGTAAAGAGAGAGCTAAACATTTGACAATTGGATTGCCTGTGATTCTTGTTAGTTTAGTCTTGGTAGCAATTTCAGGTGCAACTTATGTCATAAAAAGGAAAAGGAAGTTTGCAGAATTGCTAGAACACTGGGAGGTAGACTATGGGCCTCACAGATTCAAATACAAATATCTTTATATTGCTACAAAAGGATTTAGGGACAAAGAACTATTGGATAGTGGTGGATTTGGTAGAGTTTATAAAGGTGTACTAACTACCTCTGAAATTGAAATTTCCGTGAAGAAGGTCTCCCATGAATCAAGGCAAGGAATGAGAGAATTTGTGGCTGAAATTGTGAGCACAGGTTGGCTTCACCACAGGAATTTAGTACCACTCTTGGGCTATTGCCGAAGAAAAGGAGAACTGCTCTTGGTGTATGACTACATGTCCAATGGAAGCCTAGACAAGTACCTCTTTGATCAACCTCAAGTCACCCTCAGTTGGAGCCAAAGATTTCAAATCATAAAAGGTGTGGCATCCGGGCTGATTTATCTACACGAAGGATGGGATCAAGTTGTCATTCACAGAGACGTGAAGGCTAGTAATGTTATGCTAGATTGTGAACAGAATGGTAGATTAGGTGACTTTGGTCCTGCAAGATTATATGACCATGGAACTGATCCTCAAACTACCCACGTGGTTGGAACTCTTGGGTATCTTGCGCCAGAGCATCTCGAAGTGGCAAGGCCACAACAAGCACCGATGTGTATGCTTTTAGGGCCTTTATGCTCGAGGTTGCTTGTGGAAGAAGACCAATACAAGCAAATGGGCCACCAGAGAATTCGGTTTTGGTTGATTGGGTGTTTTCTCATTTGAGCCAAGGCGAAATTATGGAGGCAAGGGATCCAAATTATGGTACAAGTTATGTAGTAGAAGAACTAGAGTTTGTATTGAAACTGGGATTGATGTGCTCTCATTCAGAGGCTGCTGCAAGGCCTAGCATGCGCCAAGTTGTGCAGTACTTAGAAGGTGATGTTCCTTTTCCAGACTTATCATGGCTTGGTCTTTGTTCCACCAGCTTAACATTTTCCCATAGGGAAGGTTTCGATGATTTTTTCAAGACTTATCCGTCTTCTATGAACAAGGGGTTTTCTCATTCGTCTTCCATTGCAAATTCGCTTCTCTCAGGGGGACGCTGATACTGAAAGCTTCTAACATCCACAAAAACACACCGAAAGTATGGAAATTTTTTGAATATGATCTTTTTAATGATTGTACTGAATTACAATATTGTTTCATTTTATGGTTGTGCAGTATATATGTCATGTTTGCTTAGCACATTTTCTTTAATTCTATAACAACTTATTATAGAGCCACGCGATGCGTGGGAATATATGATTATTTTGAGATGTGATAAAATATATAATTTACTCTCTAAATTTAATTGTATATAATTTGTTCTTCCAAAATATTAAAAAATTTTCTAAAATAATTTTTATCTCTCTATTTTTACAAATATACAAATTTATCATTTTTGGTGTTTTTGTTTGATATTATCCTTTTGATTGAAGTGGTCCATATTCTTCTAAATATTGTTATTATGAATTATATTTTTCTTAATTACTTTTGGTACAACTAAAATTTTCAAGTTTCAAATTTATTATTTAAAATTTTCTCTCTCAAAGAGATTATCATTATTATGATGATAATAAAAAATTATCACATAATTACAATTGATATTATTCAAATAATTGATAGGCACATTTAAATTCATAATATTCATGTAGATTGTGTTTTAATATAAACTCAAACTCTCACATCCAAACTAACTAAGGATTAACTCAAATAAATATCAAAGCAAAACTATATGAGGGAGTGAAAGGACTTGTGATGCGTACTCAAAAAACACAACACCAAAACGTATCAAGAGTTGCAAGAAAGAATTATCTATATCTATATATATATATATAAAAAAATTATTAGGGTCATAATTTATTGTAATTGGCTAATCTTTTGACAAAATGCACTTTACTTATAATTGGGTAGATCTAAGATGAGTTTAGTACTTCAAAAAACATGTTGTTCAAGTCAATTATTAAAGACATAAAGATTGGTCCAAGAAACAAGTGAAGAAAAGTTGTTCATTAAGTCTCGACAGATACCTACTATCGAGACTTAATATGAAACTCGATAGATAGCTCAACAGCAGCTCAATCTATCAGGAATTAAGATTTCAGAATTTTTAAATCTAAAATTCGGTCCAGTCTTGTGTATTTGTTTAAGGTTTCTTTTCTCACAACCCTAGACATATATAAGGGTTATTTAAAAGCAGTCACATACGGATACAGAGATTGAGAGACTTATTTTCTCTGTGTGAAGCTATTGCGTTTATACACCATAGGATTTTGTAACCAAGTGCTTCCAAATCTTCATTGTTGATGAAGTGAAGAACTTTGCAGCCAACAACATCTGTTTAAGTTGCCGGAGTTAGTCACGTACTAGGATCCATGCAAAGGGTTAGTCTCAAATTGGAGGTTTGTGCATCAAAGAAAAGAAGGCTACTACAAGATCAAGTATGATTGGGTATTAGAGCAAAGGTTCAACTGTAGGTTGGTATTTCGGGATAGGCTAGGGTAGTTGGTAAGATTTTTTATACTTGTAACTACTTGATTGTTGATTAGTGAATTCTTGGGAGTGATGACCTTAAACTCACCCAGTGGGATTTTTGCCATGCGAGGTTTTCCTCATTTGTCAACAAATCACTGTGTTCAATTTATTTTTCGCTGCACTTAGTATTTTTGGTGATTTGTTGGCACCTTAACATTTTGCATACAACAATTGAACTTAATTAATCAACTTAGATAATTGAATTAATTAACAGAGGTCAAGCTATCTTAACCCAACACACACACACACACACAAAGAGTTTAAAACAAAAATTCATTACCCTATAGTGAAGACACAAGAAAGAATTATAAACCCACCCAAAAAAAAAAAAAAAAAACTATGAGAGAGAGAGAGAGAGAGAGAGAAAGTTAACATATTCTTGTATGGGAAACATGGATTGAATGGGAGATAATAATTTATTTATAGTAAAAAAGATGGGATAAGAAGAGTCAAAATAAAAAGGATGATGAATGGGTAAAGAAAGAGTAACGGTAGGGTAGAGGAGAGTGGGAAGATCAAAAGGTAAAAGATAGGATGAAATGTTGGAGAAAGTGGGAATTTAATAAAGAGAAGAGTCAAAAATGAGAGAGTAAAAGCTGAAAATATGTGGATGATGTGGCACAATAAGAGAGTAGCAACATTAAATTCTACACTTTAGTTTTTAAATATAAACTAACCACGAACCCACGCATTACGTGTGATAATTATTTTTATGGTGGTTTTATTATTTTTTTAAAAAAATAAACTAATTTAATAAAGAGTAATGTATTTCATAATCATATTTTTATTTATTACAAGAACAATAATAATCATAAATATAAACTTTGACGTACCAAAATGAAAACAATACAATTTTCCTCAGAAATTCAAAAGGCAAGTTAATGAAAATATTCATTATTTAATAAAATTTATTTATATCATTTTGTGAATCATTAAAAAAAATATAAAATTTGAAAATTATTATTTTAGTTTAAAAAAAAAAATTCTCAAACCTTATTTTTTCTATTTACAATCCAAAACACCGAGAAACGTAACTAAAAAAATTAATAAAACTTAACAATAATTAATTGGACCAATTAGGAAAAGAATTTGTTGTTGATAATCTATTAAGGTTATTTTCATTGTAGAAATTGTAATTTCATTCACCCAAAACATATTATCAAATAAAAAATTATTATAAAAAATTATGAATAAAATTTCTATATTTGCAATGTTATAAAATAAAAATAATAATTAAAATAAATTGCAAAAGCTAAATTTGTCACCCATCCAATATATTTCGTTTGGCTAACATTTGTTTTTCTCTAACTAAATGGCATTATAGAGTATTTCTAATACAACTATTAAGAATACTTTGTCCACCACAAAGGATTAAAAAATAAAAAAAAAAAATTAGTAAAGTCTCATAGTTTAACATCTAAATTGAGCTTTATAAAAAAAGCATACTTCATAATAGAATAAATACCAAATTATCCAAGTTATGCTATGTAATAGAATAATATTATATTTTTATATGCTATATTTAATTATCTATAATGCAAACAATTAAAGAGAACAAAAAAAAAAAAATTTTAAAAATTAAATTGCATTAACCCAAAGTAGAGTTTTAAAGAATATAAAAAATTATCAACCTAAAGCAAAGATGCAAGAAAAATAAAAAAATCTACCAAAAAATTGAGAGAGAGAGAGAGAGAGAACCTTTTTTTGTATGGGAAAACTATGTATAGAATGGAAGAGATAGTGACAAATATATAGTAAGAGTGTGTGAATAAGAAGAGACAAAAATAAATGAAAATGAAAGGAAAGAGGAAGAATGATATTAATGTAGAGGGTAGCGAGGAGATGAAAAGGTAGGGGAGGAAGAAAGGTTGAAGAAGTGTAAATATTAAAAAAATAAATGTTAAAAAAATTGGAAAATTGGAAAGAAAAAAGATAATGACGTTAATGCTGACTGGCTCAACTGGAGCGTAGTAACAATAAATACTACACTTCAGCTTTTAGATATATATAGATAAATATATAGATATAGATTTACATTAAAAAAAAAAGATAAAATAACTTCAGCTCATACATTCTTAATGCAAATTGCATCCTCTAAATTTGACTGAAATTAATTTTAGTATTCTAACTTTACTTTCATTCAATTAAGTCTTCAAAGTTTCAAATTTATTCAATTCAGGTTTTACTTTTAATTTCCTTTTTTTTTTAAATCATTAAAACAAAATTTTTCTCAAGTGAAAAAAAAAATCTTTAAAATTGATAAAAAATTTTATGGGTTTAATGTGAGAATCAAGAACACGTCAAAGGATTCACAAGAAAACATGTTTATATTCTTGTGATTCATGAAATTGGTTCAAGATTTTGTGAACTCTAGATCATGAACACCAAAGTGTAGATTTAAGTACACAGGACATCAGCACTAAGGCTGCGTTTGGTTCATGTAAAAGTATTTCCGGAAAATAGATATTTTCCGGAAATGCTATTTTCCGAAAAAGAAAATGTTTTCATGTGTTTGGTTGCATTTCAAAAAAAATTTCGAAAAATATTTTCTGATGTTTGGTTGTGTTCTTGAAAATACCGTAGAAAACACATTTTCTACTTGTTGCTCACATTTTCTCACATTTTCTCAGTTACCAAACAAACACATAATGTCATTCATTCCTAAAATCACAAATAAAACACATAATGTCATTTTCTCGGTGAGATCGCGATCGCAATCGGCGCGATCTCGATCGGCGAGATCGCGATCGCAATCTCGCCGATCTCGATCACGATCGACGCTTTGTGCGAGATCGGCGAGATCGCGATTGTAATCTCGCCGATTTCGATGATCGCGATCGACGCCGATCGGCGCGATCGTGATCGCGCGAAGCGTCAATCGCGATCGCGCAAAGCGTCGATCGCGATCATGATCGACGTCGATCGGCGCAGTTTCGGTGATCACGATCGCGATCGTGGTGCGTCGGTGTGGATCGTTCCGTTTGGCTCGGTGTGTGGGTCGGAGCAGTCAAGCTTTGAGAGAGGCAGTGCGTGTGTGAGAGAGGAGTGCGTGTGAGAGAGAGGAGGAAAACGTTTGAAGTGAAAATATGGGCTGAAAATGATTTCCATCGTTTTTGGCTTAATTTTCGGTCAAACTGAAAATATTTTCAGTTTGACCGAATTTACCATGCCAACCAAACACGTTATTTTCCGGAAAATGATTTCCAAATTTCATTTTCAGCCAAAACAAACGGAGCCTAAGATACCTTGTGATTGCTCAATTCTTTCTAATATAAAATTTTATAAAATGTATAGGGGATTGTTGAATATATTATAAAGATTTTATAAGCTAAAGGCCCACTTTCTTTAAGAACTTTACAAACCCAAACCCATAAGCCTATTCTAAAAACCCCAGCATGTTAGGTTGGGGTTGGTGGCACTAAAATCCTAGAAGTCCTCTCTCTTTCTCTTTCCTTCAATAATATACTGGTCTCTTCGAAAATATATCGGTTTTTTATTGTCCATTTGGATTGAGGGAGAGTAAAGTAGAATTGTCTCAAAATTAACTTATTTTCAGCCAACTCTACTTTACTCCCTTTCACTCCCCTTCCCTCCCCCCTCAATCTAAATAAGCCCTTACAGATTGTGATTTGTGATATCAACATAAATAAAATTTTCCCTCCACACTCTTACTTAAGACACCAATCACACTTTAATGTTTTTTTTATATATATTCTCTTCCCTCTTGGAAAATTAAAAACTTTCAAACCTTCAAAGTTGTCATCGTTTTTGAATTTGGGGATTTACTCATCTAGAGATAATTTTCATGTAGAGCACGTCCTACATCAAGCTTGCCGTTGTGTAAGCCTAGCTATTTTCCTACTAGACGTACACTACTTTGTTCTATATAAGATTCGCTTTCGAAGATCAAATATACAATACTCTGTTTTTTTTTTTTTTTTTTTTTTTTTTTTTTTTTTTCACTCTCTATCTTATACTTATAACTTTCTCTTTAGGCATCTAAGATGAGTTTGAAACTCTGTTTGTAAGTGCACGCTAATAAAGTTGTTATTGTATCCTAAAGAGCAATATAGGGAAAAGAAATCTCATTACATCAATTTTTTTCTTTATGAAATTTTTTATGTGGACCAGTAATGAATAATCCAAGGAGCTGAATGAGCGTAGGGCAACATGCACTCAAATTTGTGCCTTCTACTGACTACCCCGCTCTCCAAGAATATAACAATTGACTGTGAAAGACAGTGACAAGTATAGCAGAAAAAATGGGCTCATTTTAATTTATCTCTCGTTTTTCTATAATGGCGGCCATGACTATGTGGCTGCTACTCAAGGAACGGCGTCTACACCACACCCATTCACTACTATTAGTATCTCGTTTTGTCCTAAAGTATGAGACTTCTCACTTCTACAATTGCATGATAAATTATAAAACACCTCCTCCGGAGGTGAATTAGTAGTAGAGAGCCTTTATTATCCATTATATATATATATATATATATATAGATGGGTTCAAGTTACATCTAGTATAACTCTAAAGAGTTACACATTTTTTAAACCGTTGGATATAAGTAGATCTAACGGTTAAAAAAAGACCCCTACTATTACAAATATTTTTATTAGAATCTCATTAATTACCTTCATTTATTACCTTCTAAACTTATCTCTAAGCCTAACAAAAGAAAACCTCTGACTCTCTCTCTCTCTACATTTGGTGTTCAAGCCGTTTGTCTCTCTCTCTCCCTCTCTACATTCTAAACCTACGTTTCTCTCTCTCTATCTCCTCCTCCATTGCTCCTCCACCACTGTTCCACCTCCACAAGTTGCCGGCAGAAAAATAAATTAAAAAAAAAAAAAAAACCAAGCCGAACTGTTTCTATTTGTGAGTACTCTGTTTCTATTTTTCCTTTCTTTTCTATTGTGAGTGCTCTGTTTTTTCTTTTCTTTTCTAGTTTGACTCTCTCCAGAACTTTGCGTTTCTTTTCTGGTATGTTCTTTTCTAGTCTTACATTTTTCTTTGGTGATGGTTTTTTTTTTTTTTTTTAAGAAAAAAAAATACATTCTATGTGTATGATCAAATGCCGCTTAGAAGTTATTATCTTTCTTTTCCTATACTAATGTTGTATTCCATGTGGGTTTTCTACATGTTTTTACGTAGTGCCTCTAATGAAGCCGTTTTGTTTTTGTGTTTTTTGGAACAAATATGGTGTAGTTGATGTGCAAGTTTTAGCTAGTATATGTTGTATCAGATAAGGTTTTAATGTGGTTTGGGAGTGCTTTGTTTCTGTTTCTTTTCTGGTTTATGAGTGCTCTATTTCATTTGCGGGCAGCCTTTCGTTGATGTTGTTGTAACCAAGTGCAAGCACTATTTCTGTGAGCATTGCACATTAAAGGTATACCTTTTATTTCTGTGAGCAAGCACTACATCAGTCAACTGTTTGTGGATTTTTAAGATGGAATTTTTTTACATTCATTTATAGAAGAAAATCATATCACACATTTAAAAATTAACCCTTTTAAATTTTAAAAAAGTAGCTGGCAATGGATTAAATTGCGAACTTGCAGTGAATGAAACATGGCAATGGAAGTAATTAGATCACACATTTACTGCACTGTTTAGGACAAGTAGTTTAGCTATAGTAAATGACAAGTAGATATGACAAGCAGACACAATATATGACAAGTAGTTTAGCTATAGTTTAACCTAACTATTTAATCAGTTAGGCTTTGGCATTTGTCATGTTTTCATTAGTAGATCAAGTCGGTTAGTTAGACATTATGTTTGAATACTTTACCAAGTATCTTTTTATGATGCAAGATTTAGGAATTATACCACTTATAAGTAATTCTTATGGGACAAGCTAGAACTTATATGTATGGGTACACTGAGTTATTTATGCATATGTTTCTAGAATTGTTGTTCAATCTGCCTATGAATTGGTTTGAGGAATTTATTGTTCATTTTACCCACGATACTTTGAGAATTATCATGGTAGGTGATGATGAATACTTTGTGACATTTTTGTGACATTGGTATATTGAGATGAATGCCATTTGAGAAATTACTATTTAAGTACTCATGGTGTTTTACATGGAATTTGATGTTTATATTATTTTGTAGTGGTTGGAAGGTATCATGATTTTAAAGTATATTTTTTGAGGGGGTCTGCAGCTTTGTGTTTGCTTTTTTAATAGCAGTTTCTTAGGGATGATCTATCTTTGTTTGTGGTTCTAAATAACAAGTAGTATAGCTACTTTAAGTTATTGCATTAGTGGTTCTGCACTATTTACTGCACTGTTCTATTTACTACACTTTACTGCACTAGATTAGTATAGCTGCACTGCACTGTGTTGCACTTTACTGCCTCTGAATCCTCTTATGTTAGGAAATGCAAGATAAGGTCTGGTCATGGAGTTCCAAGATAGTTTAGTGCGTCATTGAGTTATAAAATTTACATATTGTAGGTATATTTTGGGAAGACGAAAGAGATGGTGTGCACCTTACGACCACCAGCTAAAGTTATGATGAGACTGCCTGATAGCTGAGACGTGGGATTCAATGGCATATGAGATAGAGAATTGAAATTCTTTGTATTTTCCAAATTTGCTTGGTAGTGTGTTGTTACTGGCAAATTGTTTGTACTTCATATGTAAATGGAATCTGACAGGGACAACTAGTTTCATAATGCAATCTGACAAGGCCAACTAATTTCATGATTGTGTATGAGTTAGTATGACATATATTAAAACCATCATTTCCAAAAGTATTGCTTCAATTTTTATTTTTATTTTTTCTGCTTGTCGCTTTAGTTGTTACTAAAACTATGGTATAATTCAGCAATTTCCTTGATTAAATTATTTAATCCCACTCGTTATCAATAGAATTAGGATACTTCCTATAAGAAATATATCGAAGGGTTGTCATTGGGTTAACAATTCTACTGCAGAAATATGCACAATGCTTCCCGTGAAAAATATATCATAGAGAATAGAATTTATGGTGGTGTGTTGTCAAAACAGAGGAGGAAGTAAACAAAAACATACACAGAGATGTTAAGAGGCAAAATGGAGGTTAGCAAGAAAATTTAAGGATCCCTCCTCAAAAAAGTCTTTTGTGTTAACTACCAATTGGAATTCTCCTAGAGTCAAAAGCTAGGTGAATTTTCTTTTCTACAGAATTGGTGTTGAGTCTTTAGGAGTAGTGTCTTTGGGAGTAGTGTTTTTGGGGTTGTATCAATTTGTCATAGCTCATATGCTATAATGTTACCCCCTGCCGCAGGCAAACATAGACTTGGTTTATAGTGGTTCTATTGTGTTTCAATGAAATTCATATTGATTTAAAAAAAAAAAAAAAAAAAAAAAAAAAAAAAAAAAAAAAAAAAAAAAAAAAAACTATGCTGAGGATTAGCATGAAACCAGACAACCACAGAAAGTTGTTTGACAATCATAGAAAGTCATTACAAGAAATTAAAATATAACAAATCAACAATGTCCATAGCCTTACATTCATCATATGGTAACATCAATGGGGTACTTAATTTTCCAGGAGAAACATTTTGATTTCATACCTACTCAATAAGATTGGCAGCTAATAGGAGAAAAAATTTGTTCATTGAAATCCATTTTAATTTTTTTTCCCCTCTAAATGTGAAATATGTTTGAATCATAACAATGCAAAGTAAATGGACAATCAAAGGAAAACTTCAAATCTTATTTTATTTGTTCTTTCTATAAAAGAGGGGGGAAATAATGTCGTTATCCATGAGCACTATAGGAACATTTCCTTTATAATAGCCCCTTTGCACTGAATCTTTTCTGCAATTTTTAGGGGTGCCTAGCACAAGTGTTAAGCTCAAATGTTGAAAGATGATTGTGCTAACCACATGAACATATGCAACTGCACCTAATAATTACACATAAGCATGAGCCGCAACATTATCAACTCATCTGTCAGCCTCTAGTGAAGAGTTGCAGTAAGGTGTGTGCAAGCAAACCAACTTGGTGAATGTTAAACACGTAGCAGCAAACACCACTCCCACTACAACCCCGTAACTGCCTTTTCATGTCTCCAACCTTGCTGCTCTCTTGATAATTCTTCCAAAGCTTGGGAGTAATCCCCCATTAGCAAACACCATCACATGGTCTAGACCTATGTAGTCAATTCCAATTGCGGATAAGGTGAGTATGGATCCAATTGCAATAAGGTGAAGAGTTGCAGTAAGGTGAGTATGGATCCAATTGCAGATAAAGGACCTGTAAACCCAATTAGAGCAGTATAGCTACCTGGGCAACTAACAAGAATATCCACAACTAAATGATTTTTACATAAGAAGAGAATACATCATGTTTGGTGAGAGCCATCAAAATCATTGCTTCACATTCACAACTATTACAACCATGGTCAATTCATTAAGCAATACTATGACCAAAGTGCCAACACCAAAAATTTAAACCTAACCAAAAGACAAGCATAAAGAGGACAGGGAATGGTGAATTAGACAAGTAGTAGTGAGCTGAACTCTTCATTTCCCATACTTCTTTCTCAATCTTTTTTTGACGAAATCATTCCAAGCTTTAGTTCGAGCTTGTTGAGGGGCAATGTTGACATAAGAGAGATGCACACCAGTAGCAAAAAAAGCAGCACTAGAGACAAAGCATGGCACAGTCATCAACAATTTTTTGGGTGTTGAAGGAAAGCACAGCACCATTTTCCTTAATTATCTACATGCAAAAGGAGAAGATTCAATCAAAGATAACCAGCTCACATATTTAAAGCCACTATCTTTCATTGACTGTAAAGAAAATTATATCGATCAATTTCATAAATATTCAGGCCACATTAAAACCTTATCTGATACAACATATACTAGCTAAAACTTGCACATCAACTACACCATATTTGTTCCAAAAAATATAAAAACAAAACGGCTTCATTAGAGACACTACATAAAAACATGTAGAAAACCCATATGGAATACAACATTAGTATAGGAAAGGCATCCGAGTTACTTCTGGAGGAGTTAATGAAGGGATTTGTGGAAACCACACAGGAGGCAGATCCTTGTCTCATAGAGCCCTTACACAGGGATACTGGTGGTCGAACATGCAGAAGGAAGCACAAGAATACATGAAGAAATGCGACCAGTACCAAAGATTTGCCCCAAATATCCATAAACTTGGAGTGGTCCTTAATCTTCTGTCCAACCCTTGGCCCTTTGCTTAATGAGGCTTGGATATTGTGAGACCTTTCCCTAAGGCAACAGGGAATAAGAGATATTTACTAGTCAGCACAGATTACTTCACCAAGTGGGTTAAAGCGGAACCATTGACAAATATCAGAGATGTAGATGCCAAGAAGTTTGTTTGGAAAAACATTGTCACTAGGTTTGGGATCTCTCATACACTAATCTCGGACAATGGACTTTAGTTTGATAGTAAAGCCTTCAGGATCTACTGTTGTGACTTGGGAATTGTGAATAGGTATTCCACCCCGGCTTACCCACAGGGGAATGGATAGGTCGAGGCTGTTAATAAGGTCATAGTGAGTGGACTTAAGAAGAGGTTGGATGACGAGAAGAGAAAATGGATAGAAGAGCTGCCACACGTCCTTTGGACATGTCAGACTACAACTCGCAAATCAACAGGAGAAACCTTTTTTAATGACCTATGGAATCGAGGCTGTTATTCCTCTAGAGACTAGATTCCTAACACTGAGAATGAGTTCTTTCACTCCGAGCAACAATGATGAGCTGTTAGGAAAGAGCCTAGACTTAATTGAAGAATGAAGAGAAAACGTCATGGTTCAATTAGCGTATTATCAACATAAGCTCAAGCAAAGGTATGATGCCAATGTAAATTTTAGGCCATTAGCGCCTGAGGACCTAGTATTAAGAAAGGTTTTGGGTACTACAAATAACCCGGCATGGGGATAGTTAAGACCCAACTAGGAAGGGCCATGTCGCATCATCTCAATGGCTGGAATAGGTGCATACTATCTAGAAGATCTAGATGAACATGTTATCCCACGCCCTTGGAATGTACATAACCTGTGAAGGTACTATTATTAATTCTTTTCTGCCATACTCTTGTTAATAACCTTATGCATTGCGCTCTATTTCACTAAGTATTAAACAGAACCTTAGTCATGCCTGGTCTCTCGGACCACATACTTTGGGTAAATTAATACTTTAGTTCATTTTACTAAGTATTAAACAGAACCTTAGTCATGCATGGTCTCTCAGATCATATACTTAGGGTAAATTAATACTTCAGTTCATTTCACTAAGTGTTAAACAGAACCTTAGTCATGCCTGGTCTCCCGGATCACATACTTTGAGTAAATTAGTACTTCAATTCATTTCACTAAGTATTAAATAGAACCTTAGTCATGACTAGTCTCTCGGACCACACACTTTGGGTAAATTAATACTTCAGTTTATCTCACTAAGTGTTAAACAAAACCTTAGTCATGACTGGTCTCTCGAACCACATACTTTGGATAAATTAACACTTCAGTTCATTTTACTAAGTATTAAATAAAACCTTAGTCATACCTCGTCTCTCAGACCACATACTTTAGATAAATTAACACTTCAGTTCATTTTACTAAGTATTAAATAGAACCTTAGTTATACCTGGTCTCTCGAACCACATACTTTAGGTGAATTAATATTTCAGTTCATTTCACTAAGTATTAAACAGAACTTTAGTCATGACTGGTCTCTTGTATCACATACTTTGGGTAAATTAATACTTTAGTTCATTTTACTAAGTATTAAATAGAACCTTAGTCATGACTGGTCTCTCAGATCGCACACTTTGGGTAAATTAATACTTCAGTTTATCTTACTAAGTGTTAAACAGAACCTTAGTCATGACTGGTCACTCGGACCATATACTTTGGGTAAATTAACACTTCAGTTCATTTTACTAAATATTAAACAGAACCTTAGTCATGACTGGTCTCTTGGACCACATACTTTAGGTAAATTAATACTTCAGTTCATTTCACTAACTATTAAACAGAACCTTAGTCATGACTGGTCTCTCGGACCACACACTTTGGGTAAATTAATACTTCAGTTTATTTCACTAAGTGTTAAACAGAATCTTAGTCATGCCTGGTCTCTTGGATCACATACTTTTAGGGAAAGTAACTCTTTAGTTCATTTCACTAAGTACTAACAGAGCCTTAATCATATGGGACTCCTCCGATCACTGCCTTAGAAAAGTTAATATCCTTGACTATTTCACTAAGTGTTCACCTCAGATCTTTTTCTACTAAATATTTTGCTCATCTCCATGAGGATTAGCCTTCCTTGTGAATGGTCCGTTGCTCAATGCAAACATGTGATCATTTTCTCTACTATCTATACTTGTTTAATTTTTCTAAATTAGCAGTAATACATTATTGTTAGCCTTTGTTAAAGTTTGTGTGGCGACAGTCCACTAATGTTAACAATCTTATCAATCCTAAGTCTCATCCAAAGACAACATAACAACTACACCAATCAGGGAATAAATTTTATGGGAAAAAGAAAGATTCATGAAGTAAAAAGTGAAATCTTTTCATTAAATAAAAGGAAAATACATTATATACAACTGCAAACTATCATTACAAAGAAGACAATACAAAACAAAGAATACCAAAAAAAAAAAAAAAAAATAGGGAATGATATACTAGAGCTAAGTCTTGGAGCTGGAAGGAGGGTCTTCTTTGTTGCCGGGCTTAGAAACAAGAGCATCTTTGGCCGTGGCAACATCTTTTGACTTGTTCTCAACCTCTTTCGCCTTGGCAGCAACATCCTTAGCCTTGACAGCATCCTTGGCCTCGGATGGAGCCTGGACTTCCTTCCCCTTCCCCTTGTCCTTGGCCTTGTTAGCCCCTTGCTCTTGGTCACCAACTTGGCTAGAGTCTTCGAGGACCTCAAGAGGGGGAAGAGGGGCCTCGGTGGTAAGTGGCTGCTCTATTAAGAGTGGTGCAAGAGCAGGGGAGGAAGGGAGGTTAGCTGGAACCTCACGTATGTCAGGAGGATAGAAAATGTTCCTAGCCTCCCTCCACTCTGAGTTTGTAGGGACCCTTGCAAGGTTGAGGGCTTCTATCCACACTTCCTTGCAATAGTCCCTATATACCTCGGCCAGTTCATCTGACAATTTGGCCTCAATCTCCTACACCCCTTGCTTGTAGGATGCTAGCCTTGAGGCCTCTGTGGCTTCCTCGGTCGTCTGAGCAACAGCCTTGGACATTTCTGACTCAACCTTGAGGTCTAGGATCAACTGCTTTTGCATAGCCAGCTTTATCTCAGTGAGGTAGAGCTTTTTACGCTGATCTTCAACTTGGTCCTTGGCATTCTTCAGCCCTACCTTGATGCTCCTCCTCACCCTCTCCTCCGCTGTTAGCAAAGCGGCCAACTCCTAGTTCTCCTGCTTCATGGTTCCCTAGGCTTTGGTGACCTCGATGTGGTGGTTGGCCTCAGCCCTAGCCTCATTCCGAGCATCCTTGATCCATTCCTCAACCACAAAGACTTGTTGGGCAACCTACACAAAAATAAAAAAGGAATACCATGTAAAAAGGAATACCATGACAAAGGAATACGGTGGTTAACTTACCATGGGAAGGTCTCTTTTCAGGGACATAAAGAGGTCTGACTGCCTCATGCGCCTGAGGGCCTCCATGTCCTTGGGCAGGAGAAAGGGCTGCTCTAATGCCTCGGCAACGTAGGCAGAGTGCCCTCACTAGAACTCCCTAATGGAGGCGTTCCACAGGATGGTAGCACCATCAATCTTCAGCTGAGGGGCCCAAGTGCGTTGTTGTGTGCACACCTCGGCCCCACTTAGGTCCTCTCTGCTCTCTACAGAGGGGGCCCATTTATCCTTGGCAGTTTTCTACTGCTTGGCTTCCATTCTAAAGGAGCACATCCCCTTCCTCCACATCCGACACCTTCCTCTTCTTCTTCAAGTCTAGGTTAGGGAGTAGGCCGACTAAGGTTGGAACCTAGGACTTGGAGACCTGCTTAGAAGATGAACCCTTATTCCTTCCAACAAGGAGGTCCTTCAGGCCTCTCCTTTAGGTCCATCTCCTCGTCTTCCTCGAAGCTAGGATCTACTTAGGCAATTATTAGTTTAGGAGAGTGAGCTGCAAAGGTCTGTTAAGCTCGCCCACAGAGTCCGAGATTTCAAAGGGCTCTTCTTCCACCTCTCCTTCTTCCTCAAGGTAAAATTGATCTATCTCAGCCTCCAACGATAGGTGGGAGGAGGCAGTCTCTTCCCTCGGGGTTGCTGCTTTAGGGATAGCATGGGGGAGAGGAAGTTCAACTAAAGGGAGGTCTTCCCGAGCCAGAAAACGGGGCCGTGAGACGTCTATTCAGCGGAGTCAAGGGTCACCTGCCCTTATTGCTTGGCCCACGTCTTGGAATTTATTTGGCAAGGGCTCAAAGTCTAGTATTAAGTGGACGGCTCGCAATTGCTCATCTTCACTCACAAAATCTCGGACCTCAACACCCTGTGTAGACTCGCGATGTTAACAAGGCTGAGTTTGGGGGCGACGAGCCTTTTATTTGCAAAAACAGCTGAGAAGCAGATCATGGTTAGACTAACAAAATCCATTACCAAAGGAAAATGAAATATTAAAAGAAGCATTGCAAATCTAAGAGAACTAAATCCCATGCCAAGGGACCTAAACCTAGGGTACTCCACCTGGCTCTCCCTCCCAAGTTGGGCAATGAAGACTGTCGTGCCATTCCTCGGAGGCGATGATGTAGTCTTCCTTCATACCCTTATTGGATGTGGGAAGACACGATGCCAGCCTAACAATCGTGGATTGAGACTTGAGGTAGTATCCCATGTCGGCAAGGGAATGGCACTCGTACATGTGAACAACGTTGTGCTATGTAAGTCCCAAGCCCATCTGCTCATTGAGAGCATCTACACTACCTAGGACCCTAAACAGGTTAGGAGCACTGATGGGGACATAACCTATGGTTGATAAGGTAGTCTCGGGTCACTTTACCCATGGGAAGTGTATTCCTCCTTCTATGAAAGCAATCATAGAAATGACAACCTCCCCTTCCTTCTTATCTGTGACTATTCGGTCTGGAGCACAATTTCGTAGGGCTACTCCCTACGGAATGTGGTACTTAGCCCTGAAGCCCTCAGTACCGACGAGAGAGTCTACAAGATGCTTAAACCTACCCATTAATATGGTTAAGCTAAAGGGAAATGGATGAAGTTTTCAGAGAAAGGAAACAAAGAATGGAAGGCTGAGGAGATCGACCAAGAAGAAAATAACCTAGAAAAGAAGGGACTTACAAGAATGAACACATGTATTATTTCTGGTACTTCTTGAGGATTCAAATTTATTGAGAAAAGGACTTGGAGATTTTGGAAGCTTAGAAAGCCTTGAAGGTTTAAGAGTTAGGAATCTCTTGAGAACACGAAGATTTGTAAAATAAGGAAAAGTGATTCCCCCGAGTGCCTTATATAGGAGGTAGAATTGAGTGGGAGTTATCCTGCTCAAATTTTAAGGAGGAATGCCAGCCGTAGGATCTACTTCTCACTGTAGGATACAGTGAACGTAGCGCCACGTGGAGCATTTATTGAGATATCACGGGCTCCAAAGCGTCAGGAACAGTTATTGGACATGCGAAATGACACTTTCACGTGCAAAAATCAGGGGAACATGTGAGATTTGTTTTTCAACATCAAAACCCCACTTTTCTTATTGGATAAGAAGAGAAAACTGGAGTTTTAAGGAGCTATTGTGGGGATGCAGGCCCAAATAGATTTTGGGCCTTAGGCTTGTCCGAGGAGGCAGAATGGTCCGAGAATAGATCAAAAGTAAGGAAGTAATAAGACCAAGAACTTCACAAGCAAGCTATGGCTGTAAAGGCTGGGAGAGATAAGCTGAGGAGGAGTATCTTCTCAGCTAAACAAAGAAGGGGTCAGAAGGAGAGTTCTATTATCCAGAAGAACGTTCCAGGAAGTTCAATTGATAATGATATGCACTGTGAACATATGGAACAAAATAGGAGTTGAGAAATATCTAAGAAAAAACTGTTACCACCGCATTGAATGCTTTGCAGCTAACTTTCTAGCTGCATTTATGCAAAGAAGACCCCTGAACAGTGCTGCCTTAGTCGCCCTAACTCATAGAGAGTCTATAAGGGTGTTCAATGGGACAAGCACTCAAGTAGTGGCTTGGACGATCAACAAGTGGAGGGCCAAGATCATTCAAAGGGAGATTATAATGTAAGAGACCCCTGAGGAAAAGGGGATCGGAGAGAGAAATAAAAATACTGTAGTAATTAGGAACTGAACTTGTAATCAAACTTGAGAATCAATATACATAAATAGCCCTCCTCAGACTATGCCGAGGACAATTTACTTTAGATTAAACTAGTCCATTTATATTTTCTTGTGATCTGAATCCATTTCACTTGTGGATTGATTCATTAAAGCTTGGTTTTCCGATCCATTCTCTACAAATTCATTGTTTTAGGTTTTTTAGGACTCAATTCATCTATCTTTTAGGCTGAAAACTCAAATTTGGTCTTTACAATTCATATTTAGAATTTTTACTTTAAACCAGAAAAGTGGTTTATTTATGCAAAAATTCATTTACAACTAAACAATTTATATATAATGAAATGCCATTATTTGTGGGTTTTTAAAATATCACTTAATATACATGAATTACTATATATATATATATAATATATTTATGTTTCAAGTACATGCATAATTTATATAAAAAATTATAAAGTCAAATTATGACTTCGTCACAATTATTAATAATAATTTTTTATTATAATAAGTTATAAAATGATGTGTTAAGAGTTTTATAATTCTATGAATATATTATGATTTTTCCAATGACGAAGTCAACGTTGAAATCTCTTTCTTTTATTCTTATAATTAACAAATTATAAAATTTAAAAACAAAAAATCCTCGTCAAAGGTACAAGTGCCTGATGGCGGGAAGTCAACTACCAAATTATAGCCATGTCAAAAATACATAAATACTTTCTAACAAAAAAAAGAACATAAATACGACTGGACCAAATTCAACAATCACAAGAGTTGACAAAAACTCTCATTTTTTACTGGCTACGTGTCAGCAAAAAGAAAAGGCTCTAGAGTCTATAATTTCTGTGTGCCCTCTTGAAATGAACTCTGAAAACTTCAACGCAAATAGCAAACTAGCTTCTCAATCAACCCGAAGCTCTTGAGAAATGAATAACCTGGTCTCAGTTGTACTTATAGTCAAATATTTCCACAAAGAATGTTTGAAGCTTTCAATAAATTAGACCCTCGTCTAAAAAGGCAGACAATTCTTTAAACCTCAAGTATAAAAGGCAAGCTATGGAGAACTTGTTTGCTTATCGTGGATACAAGGAAAATGGAGAAAGCCTTTATAATACTTCCCGTTGTTTTCTTTTCCTTGATCGTCTTAATTGTGGTTTTGAATATCATTTTTGGAAGACGACGTGTAGGATTTTCTGGTAATATTCATGGAGGTGGTGGGGTTGATATTCATGGAGGAGGCGGAGAAGGCATAGGAGGCTATGAAGGTGGTGGTGGGTTTGATATTGAAACTGGTGGGGTAGGAGGAGATTTAGCTGGCGGAGGAGGAGGAGATTTCGGTGGTGGAGGAGGAGGTGGTGGTTTTAGCGGTTGTGATGGTGGTGGAGGAGGAGGAGGAGGAGGAGGAGGAGGAGGTTTTAGTGGTGGTGGGGGAGGAGATTTTGGTGGTGGTGGAGGTGGAGGTGGAGGTTTTAGTGGCGGAGGTGGTGGCTGTTGACATTAAGATATTTCTGACCATATGAGGGTCTTTCCTTCTATGATTTATGCTTTGGGCTCATTGTAAAGTAATACTTAGTCTGGGCATTTCTGAGATTACGACATCCCCTCCTCCCAGATCTCTCTCAGTTTTATGTAAAAAGTTTTTTCATTTTTTTAATTGTATTTTTTCTAAGAGATTCTTTCATTGTATTCTTTTTATAAAATAAATAAATACGAGAGAAGATATACATTGTATTTAGTATTTATAATTATTATATCAAATTGATATTTACTCGTTAATTAAAGTGCAAAGTACACTTTTAAAGTTTGAAATGTTTAGGGCTAGATTGGTAAAGAGAATTTTTATTTATTTTTTTCAAAACAGTATAAAAACAAATTTTAAAAAGTTAAACTTGAAACTAGTTTTTAGATAATAATTTTTATTTTTGTTTGGAAGATCATTTCTATTTTTGAGATTTAAAAAAATATATTTACAAAAAGTAACGTATAAAATCTGTAGATTATTTTTTTTTTTTTAAGATAATGATAAGGGAATAGAGTTCATTATTTTTTTTTTTTCAATGATAAGTTTCAAATTTGAAGTATGGGAATTCTTTTTGTGATAAAGATAAGCCCCTTAATTTGAGAGTTAAAAGAGCTTGGACAAATATGTAGGGTCCACTGTTTTCAATTTATTTACAACTATGTCATTAAAAACATTTTCTGTATCTTGAAAACACCCCCTTAACCATTTTCAAAATCTTAATTTAAATCAGGAAAATAGGGTACAAATTTTTGAAAACTGTATTTAGAAAATATTAGCCAAACAATAAATTTAAGTGTGGGACTCACTATTTTATGTATTGTAAAACAAAAAACTATATTTAAATACTCTTACCAAGCAAACTCTTAAATTTTACACCTTAAACTTTTATAATTTGGATTTTATCCCTTAAAATTATAAGATATTTTGATTTTGCAACCATTCTATCAAATTTTTGGCGAGTTTCCATTAAGTGACACATAAGTGCATGATGTGCACTTATTGATCCAATCAAATTGCTAAATATGGATTTTACTATTCCAAGGCATATCTATATAAATAGTCTAAAAACTTTAAACATGTAAAATAAAAAATTGCTTAAACTAAAACAAAACTAAAATAATTCAATTTTTTTGGGTCAACATTTTCTAGTTGTCCAAAAAAAACCTTCTATTTTTACATTAGTTTATATGAACTGTCTTTTAACTCTTTTCTTAAACTATTCATAAATAAATAAATAAATCTTTCATTTTCGTATTAGTAAGGATAGCAATTTCATCCTACTTATAAGCCATTTAAATTTCATTTTTTTGTTTAAAACATTAATTGTGCATTTATTTTAAGCTGGCATTAGTCTATTATTTAAAGTTGACCTACACACAAGGCCCGTTTCAAACAGAAACTCACCTAGTCTTTTTTAGCCTTTTAACTGTTTCTACCTAAACAAATATAGTTGTCAACCGTTATGGTAAATATAAATTTAGATTGGTTATTAACAACTTTAATGTTTAGGGGGTGTTTAGTAGGAGAAATTATAAGGTTCTCATGGTGAACAAATGACGTGATCCACCATTTCACTAAAAAACTTCCATCTGTTTAAAATTGTTGAGTTAGAAAAAAAATTTTAAAACAGAAACTGATTACTGACTCATCAATTTTAAACAAGTGGAAGTCTTTTAGTGGAACGGTGGACAAGTGACGTGATCCATCAGAGAACTGTATAATTTCTCGTTTAGTAGTGGTGTTTAAAAAACAGTTTTTAATATTTAAACATTAAGACACATATTTCCATAACACTTTTTAATCTACACGTATTTTCACAACATTAACGATACTGAAAATCTCTAACCAAAAGGACTCTTAGTATTTATGCATTGCTTTCTTAAAAATATAAAAATAAAAATAAAAATTAAGTGTTGCAACTTGCAAGAATATATGAAATATATCACGAAGGAGGCTTTTGCTTTCCTTTATTAAGGTAATGTTCTTTATTTTTTTTGTGTGTGTGTGTGTGTGTGTGTGTGTGTGTGGGGGGGGGGGGGGGGGGGGGGGGGGGGGGGGAGGGGGTGTGTGGGTGGGTGGTGTAAGAATTAAGGTAATCTTATCAACTCTAACAAACACACGGGGTAACACTTAGCATGGTTTTACCCAGCCAGGGAGACTAGAACCGAACAAAAACAAACTAGAAAAAATAAACGCTAGGGCACCTGGGGAAAACAAAAAAGACAGCAAAAGTGAGTTTGACTTGTTTAGTTTTTTTATATTTTATATATTTTTTTTATTATCAATATATATACATAATACATAAAACCGAAACCTCTAAAACTCCACAATTTTCCACGTTAACACAATAATTAAAAAAAAAAAACTTTTCTAAAACTTGATAAATGGAAAACCAACTCTTTGCATTCTCCTTCTTCCAAAACGTAGACCCACGCTCTGCCGTTCCTCTCTCTTCTCTATTTCTCTACCTTCTCATTCCCCAAAACCCAACACTGAAAATCAGTCTCACCAAGAAGTCATCCCCACACTGTCAAGTCTGAAATAGAAAGAAGGCATCACCCATCTTTCCATGCTACTACTCACAAGGACCGATCTTCACCTTTGAGCACTGACAACAACCATCAAAATTGGCACATTATATTCCAGCTGAATTTATTCAGCCCATTATATATTTCAATTATGTCGATCAACAAAGGTAACCAAAATTGATTAGGAATTCATAACCTTATATTATATTTCGATTAGGAATCCATAACCCTAACCAAATTTGATTAGGAATCCATGACCCTATATTATATTATAAATAGTATTTTTTTTAGGGATTATTTGTTACAATATAACTCAAGTCTGAAAATTTGTATTTTTCATTCTTCTCTTTTGAAATTTTTTTCTTGCTTTATAATTCTGAATTTTTGTTGCTCTTTTTATGATTCTGATTTTCTATTTAGTTTTTTTGGATTTGTAAGAAATAGATACTTGCAGCGGAATATAAGTAATCAGTTTTTCGGCATACCTCTCTTGGCCTAAATCGATGATCACACAGGAGCTTTGCGATTGTTCTACACTATCTAGAGCCAGCTTCCACGCAGACCAGCTATCCAAACACGTTCTAAATTCCAGTTTGTATGATCCACAAACCAAAAACGTTTCTTCAACAGTGTTGCACACTACTAGAGTGATGCAAACATAATCCACAACCTAAGAACCTCACAACACTCTATAAACACTAAGAGATATGCAGAATACGTTCCACCCTTCAATGGGTACCATTCTAGGTGTTTATATACACATCACTCCATTAATAATGAGTGGGATAGTGGACTTAGTGGGGTAGAGTAACGGTCCAATAACATTACTCCATAACTCCTAGATGTTACAATCTGAGACAAATAGATGGACATGCTCACATTAGGTGTCTGTCCATATTCTTTTAGTTTCTAACAGGATTTAATTTTGTGAATTTTTATCTGGGTTCATGTGGCTACCGCTTAAAAACTTGATTTTAGTGTATAGTTTGTGGATATAAATTTTAAATTCATAAGGAATTTTAAATTCTAATTCTTTGAGATTGTGTATTTGAAATTTTTTTATGATTCATATGTTAGATATTCAGAATTGTATTGATGGTGAGATAGGTTTATATAGTAAAAAACAACATTTAGATAGTTTTGGTAATAGTTGATAGTATTGTACAAATGTTTTTTTTTTTTTTTGCTGCACTATTGTAACAATGATTTACCATATTGATTATTAGTCTGTGAACTGGTGTCACTTTGAAGCTTTAGAGGCCTTTGTTGGGCTTCTATTGTTGTGGACTAGAAGAGTAGTAGAGAAATTTGATGGGGCTATGGGAATTTATTCCGTTTATGTAAGTTCAAATGTGTAGATGATCAATACAAGTCCGTGTTTAAAATGCCTATGGTCCCAATTCTGAGCATGACAGATATGTGGGTTTGGTGGAGTCTTGTAAGAGATTTTGGTATGATTCCGTTTGAGAAGTAGGTTTGATTTTTTTTAATGATTTATTTCATGGTGTGTTTGTGCATTAAGATTAGATTTTTTTACCCTAAATAACTTGAAAGGAATCAAAGCTTTTAGAAAGTTTTATTTTTTTACTTAAAAAGAGGATTCCCTCTTAAATTTGAAGGAAGCCATGAGACCAAGTTCATAAAAAAGTCCACTATAGACATATATGTTAGACCAGTTAATTAACAAAACTATATATTCAAACAGTGTAAGTAAGAACCATTGCAATTAGTCAAAAAATAAAAACTTTCTTACTAAGAAAAATCTTATCAAGGGCCAATCAAAATCAAATAAACCCATATGCAAGTCATAATTTCATATACAACCCACTATAAGATTCCACTTAAAACAACCCACATCTAGTTCATTATCAAAGCTACAATAAAAAAATTACTTAGCATAAGTAAAATTGATTAAAACCATTTAAAAATATAGTGTCAATCAAATTCATAAGCTATTGAAGATTTATCATATAAACAAATGCTCCCAAGCTAATCTACCAAAAGAAACGCAAATCTATACCCTAAATTGAAATACCAAAACCTAAATCATATTTTTATCAGCAATTTTTTAAAACAAAATTAAAAACTTTACCAATAATGTTTCTGGAGGTATAATGATGGCTTGAAGCCAAAAAGCGGAGGGAAACTTGCTAACGATGGGAAAGTCCCTTAGAGGAGCATTCATAATAAGGGTAGAGCTGCAGAGACAGAGAATGTTGGAGGAAACAATTGAGAGAGTTTTAAAAAGAAATTAAAAACTTTACTGATAATGCTTTTGTAGTAAAACTGGTTTGAACACAATGTGCAACCATACTAGCTGTTTTAAGTTTGCAACAATAACACAAAAACAAAAAAGAAATACCCATTTAAGAAAAATAAAATGGTTCCTCTAATAGGCCTAATGAAAAGGTATAATTTTCGATTTTTTTAAATGTAATCGTGGCACAAATTTATGTAACTGTGTGGCATAATGAGGAGTGATCAATGTAACAGAAAAAATTCCAAAACATATATCTATTAGTACTTCCAAATTTGCTATCTAAGCCCATATCTAATAGATCAAATTGCTTGGACATTCAATTCCAAATAAATATTATGCAATGGATTTTAAATTCTCCAATGTACTACCTAGGGTCATATCTTCAGTGTTATGACATGCAATCATGTATCAATCACCCCTTCAACCCTGTTAGTCATTTATTTATTTTTATCAATAAGTAACCTTCTTAATCCTTTCCTTGGTAACAATGACAAATAACCCACTATTTGCCTATTTGATTCAATAATCAATATATCAGCTTAGATCACAATGAAGTCTCACAAAATATGCTTCAAAAATAGATATGGAAGAAGCAAAAACATAGCTCTACCTTTCACTTTGCTATGCACATAGCTCTATGGACTTGGTCCTTTAATGTGCATGGTAGAAAGCAAAAAAAAAAATGTCAGTAGTAGGCTGATAGCTATGGATCTTAGCTTCCATGGTTATACCAAAATTAAAAATACAAACCTTAGCATAACTAAAAAATTAGAATCAAACAAAACCCCTCAAAAATGTAGATGCTACTCATAAAATTAGGTAAAGAAGTAATAAAAACAATGAAAGTCTTGAGATGAAATAATTAAACTAAACATAAAACCAAGTTTCAAATAACAATTACCTTAATATCAGTCATCTTAATCACAAGCATTCCACCATAAAAAATATTTTGTAAAGGGAAAAAATTTATAGAGCAGAGAGTCTAAATTTTAAGAGAGATAGAGATAGACCTGGTGAGGCCAAGAAGCTAAATTTTAAAATTTAGCTTCTTGAAAGTATGTTTTTGGAATTGCAATTTCAATGGAATTATTAATTTTATGTTCCAATTTTGTTTCAGGCCCTTTTGTTCTGTTATAGTTTTCAGCAATTTAATTTTGATTTTTTTTTTTTTTTGGTAATGAATATTTGTTGTGCAGAGAGAATTGGAGAAAGAGATCTACGAGAGACCTTTCACTATTGTCAGACCGGTCCCCTCTAATACTGATGAAGAGATTACTATATTAATTGCTGATCAGACACAATCAAATGAAGCATAAAGTCGAATATTATGTGTTGGAAATAAAGGAGAGATAATACCTGACTTTTCCTTAGAAATTACACAATTTGATTTTACCAAAAGAGATGGCGGAGATGAGGTATGGACCAAGTCACTATCTTGAGACAAATTGTGTCGTCTACGGTAAATCCGATGTAGTTAGACATATAATTTCTACACGTTATCCCCAGGATACAACAACCTAGCCACCTTTGCTGATTATCCTTACGAGCCTACACTGCTCGTAGGATATAAGTTCTCTATAGTACTTTCTTTTCTCAAAAAATTTAGTAAAAAATAAAATATTTTTTGTGAATAGTAAGAAGCAATAGATGGTAAGTGTTTAGAACAAGTAAAAATTGTATTTGAAAGTCTATAACTTTGTAGTTCAAAAAAATAATGTGTTTTTAAAACTTTTATTTCTTTCCATATATATAGAACCGGACATGTAACTTGTCCTTAGCCAAAGAATAAAAAAAGATTGATATCAATTAAATGGTCATAAAGTTATTGAAATTAATATATAATCAATATCTTTCTTTCTTTCTTTCTTTCTATATATATATATATATATAAAGAGCACATCAAGAATTGTCTTTGCCAACTCTATACATTGGGAATAAAAGGAAGGTGTCATAATGCTTTGAAATTTATGGCCCATAAGGTGGCTGAAATTTTGAATGCCAATCCATTTAAGACAATTACATAAATATTGCCATCTATTTTGACTTTCCATTAAATCAAATAGTAAACACTTGTATATATATGGTAACTTATTATAACATAAAATAATTTAGCAATAATTATACATTTAAGTGCTGAAAAATCTTTCATATATGACATTATTATGTTATATTCAAATAAGAATGTTTGAATACAAAATGTTTAGAATGGAAATATATATTTTAATAAAACCAAATATGCTGGCAATTATGGTATTAATATCACGTTAATATTTAGAAATTTCCTAATTAAAACCATTGACAATAGCTATTCAAATTTTGAATTATATTTGAATTTCAAAATTTACCAATCAACGTATCTGACATTAAGGGGTAATTGATTTCCTCAATTCACATAAATGAGTATTAAAATAAATATGATATTTTTTTATATAAAAATATCCAACGATATGTATATGAGATTGTTCTGATATTGGAAAGATTCTTTTTCTTCTCTTTTAGTTTTATACTCTTGCACAAATTGTTTGTTCTTCTCTTTTTCGTTATCACTATTTTTTTATTTGATATTGCCATCTGTTTTGACTCTCGGAGTACCACAAATGCGTAGTCTCCCCTCTCACATGAATGGTGGGTCTTGCAATGAATTTAATTAGTAGGACCCATCATTCATATGAGAGAAGGGAGTATGCGCATTTATAGTACTCCGAGAGTATACAATAATTTCTCGACTATGAGAAGAAGAATGCAAAGCCACTTCAATTTGCATATTTTATCATTTCAATGAGAAACAAGACAGTCACAATGAATCTAAGAGGATATATGCAAAACTTGAAATCTTTGACTTTCAATTCTTTTATTCGTTTGTATATTATATGACTAAACATGTACCAAACATTGACTTTCTTATCATGTGACTGTTCATAATTGTTGGCTCATTCTAAGAAATCACAATGTGTATCACTATTGAACTCTTTTCTCTGTATAAATTTTTTAAAAAAAAAAAGAAAAAAAAGAAGAAGAAGGTATTTGGTATCAAATGTTGACTCGTAAAAATAAGCTGAGGGGATGTGTTTTGTTTGATTAAATGATGGAGATTGCTAACAAATTGTTTCTTATGATTTAGTGTTTATTTGTGGCTTACACATTACAATTAGGTGTTGAATTTTGAAAATTTGCTTGGTTTTAATAGTTGAAGGATGGGAGAGAGGAAGGTGCAAGACAAATACTACTCACCTATCTTCAATCCAGAGGCTTTTGAGGGGTCAAGCACAGATGATGCTCCCCATAAGTAGATGTTATTGTGACAATTATTTAGGTGTTCGAGGGTTTTGATTCTACTTCAAATGTACAGATGCTTTGCTGAGCTTACCATCAAGACTAATCCACAAAATTTCAACTATATTATTGAGCTTGGTGCTAGAAGAAATTTTGAACCTGTGTGAAGAGGATAAGGTAAAATAAAATAAATAAAAATTAAAGTCTTGCAATCTTTTGTACATATAACATGGTTTTTAACTAAATATTTTGATTATTCTTTTAATTCATTAGGCAGCAAAGACAATAACCATAAAAGAGAAGTTGGAGAGATGGAAGACGCAATGAAATCTTCAGACAACAAAACCCTTGGATTTAAAAAGAAAAATGGACATCATTACTACACTAGATGTGATGAAATCTATGAAGGTATTATTTGCTTTGCGAATTCTATTTTTATTTATTAAGGTAGGCTATCATCTCACATTGCCACAAATGGAATCTTTAAGTCCCAAATAGCCTCTATAAATTTTAAGATCACATGATGATAGATCAAAGTAGAAGGCCATGAAGGTTGTCTCTAGCCTTTTAGGTATAGGTTTTTATTTTTTGGGATGCTCTTCAAAGCATATACTTGGTTATGTGATGGCAATGTTGCTTTTAAATTTTCCTTCAAATTCACTCACTTTCTTAAAGTAATTTCTATTTTCTTTAGTTTATAATATCCAAGTCTTTATTTTTGGTTCAACTTTATGGGTGCAATTCTTTTTCTTGTATTTCATGGACTTAATCGGCAGACAAGCTACCCCTACATGGTACTACTCTTTCTTATCAATTTTCAGCTTCAATCTTCTTGGGTTAATCCTTATTCAAATATGTTAAAACTTTTAAGATTTTTGTTTTAATTGGTGGTAGTTTAGACTTGAGTGAGGATCTTGCAAAATATGCAAAAGTGTTAGTAGTAGGGGCTGATGGATTGGGCTGTGAGTTGCTAAAAGACTTGGCTCTGTCAGGTTTCCAAAATCTCAAAGTTTTTTTTTTTTTTTAATCATCACACTCATGTCATAGGTAATTTAGAAGATGTTACCATATAATAATAACAGAAAATTAAAAAAAAAAAAAAGAATAAGAAGGTTATTTGGAAGATGTTGAAGCACTTGGGCAAATTAGGTAAATGAGATCTATCAAGTATTTATCTTCCTATTTAATGATTAATTGTAAGTATATAAAACAGGTAGTCATGAAGTTTTCAGTTGCAATAGTGAAACTTGGGATAGTATTTAACATTTTATGGCTTTTGCAGAAATTATGAACTTGAAGCAAGGGAATGAATTTTGTTGCCAATTTGTGATGGGTGTGATCCCTCATCCCTCAATTTTTAGCAAATACAACATTTCTAGGGGCTATGATGTCAAAGTTTTCTTCATGCCTTTTCATTTCATTTTTTACAATTTTGTGGAAATTTACAAGGTTGTTTTGGTGTTACAATGAAGAAGAAAGTTCTTGGGAATGATGAAATTTTTGGTGAAATTTGATGAGACAAAGGGTAGAGGGAGTTTTAAGAGTTTGGAGAGTTTGATGGAGTAAGAGGATGGTAGTTTAGGTAGTATTTCTGAGATTGAATGGGAGAGTAATGGAATTGAAGTTGAATAGGACGAAAGAGAGATTCTTTTTAATGGTATGGCAATAGTATCCTCTGCATTGTCACAATTTGGCATGTTCCAACTTTTATGATTGGTGAGAGCATATATTGGTGATTGTTTCTTCACTGTGTTGGCATGCTTAACATAGCAATACATGATGGAAAGGTATGGTGTTGAGGACAACCCAAAAGCCATGCTTCCTATTTTGAACTCATGATAGATGCTTCCAAGACACTTTTACCAATTAGGCTTGAGCTTGGTGGAGAAATGCATTTATTGTGTATGAAGATGTGTATGTGGATCATGTATCTATTGGCGTATTCAAGTTCATTGCCTTAGTGTCCTAGTGGAAGAGTTTGCCCAGTTTTAAAGGTGATTAGAAGGCCAAACTATATTGATTTCTTACCTAAATTAGGAAAAATTGATACTCCCTCCGTCTCAGTTTGTTTGTTTTCTATTCTATTTTGGGATGTCCCAAAATATTGTCCAATTTCTAAAAATAAAAATCATTAATTTACCAATTTTCCTATTATACCCATACTTTATTTTCAAAACTATTTGAAAAGAAAACTAACAAATATTTTAAAAAATCAATTTAATTGAAGCGCCTTTTTAGTCGCCTCATTAAGAATGATTCTTTTAAAAATAGCTAATAAATTTATTTAAGGGTAGTTTTGTAAACTTATACATTTTAATGAGGTGGACAAGATAATAAATTATGTTCCCTTAAAAAATTTGACTTTTCAAATAGAACAAACAAATTGGGACAGAATCAATTTAATTGTAGCAACTTTTTAGTTGCCTCATTAAGAATGACTCTTTTAAAAAAAGTTGATAAATTTATTTAAGGGTAGTTTTATAAACTTATACATTTTAATAAGGTAGACAAGACAATAAATGATGTTCCCTTAAAAAGTTTGACTTTTCAAACAGGACAAACAAATTGGAACGGGGAGAGTAATATTGAGCTTATAATTGCCTTTGTTAACTTATTTTACTATTCAGCTTATTTTTGTTACTATTCATGGGCTCCATTGCATTTTTTAGTACTATTCATAGGTCTCATTGTATTATTTCAACTAAATTTTATCTTTATCAACAGTACTTTAAGCAAAAGTTTTCAGTTTCAGCAAAATAAGCAGATCCTAAATAAACCTAAATGTATTGGATTTTTTTTTTAATTTTTTAATTTTTTTGTAAAGAGAATTTTGATTAAATCATTACATTATCAGTTGCTTCGTCATCTGTAAATCGTTCCATGTGTATCTCAAGGTAAAGAAGAAGGAAGGTGCAACGAAATCTTAAGAGCAATAATAGAAGAGGCGAGGAAGTTCCCAGTGCATTCTCATTACGTTTAATCACTTTTTTTTTCTTTTTTTTCTTTATTTGGGTAATGGAAGACTTTTGATAACTTGACTTGCCCTTTGCCTATACGTGCACTGTCCATTGCCTAATCGTTGATATGCACCTCAATCTTCAACCATTGTTGTCAAATATTAGTCCGCAATCTCATGTGGCAGCAGGGGATTGATCCCAATGTCTAGTCTGTTGGAATTTGGAACCACTCATAAGGTCATGATTTTAAATTTAACGTAAGTTTTAGTTGAATGAGATTATTTAAATTCATAACTTATTTGATTTCGTAATTGTTAGTTAATGTGTGATTTTATTTGAAGGAAGTTGGCAATGGTGGACACAGTTGAAAAGACATGGTAGAGATATACGGCAAGAAGTAGTTTGAAAACTTACAATATGTTTCCTAATAATTAGAAATTCTCTACCTCTTTGGTTCTTTGATGGAATCAATTGCCCCACCCACCAAATCTCATCCTGGTAGCCCAATGAGTGAAGATAGCATTTCACATGCATGAAATTATTCCTTCCATAGCTTCAATTTTCCCAGCAAACAATTCTTGGTCGAGTGGTTCAGCACACAATGAAACGATACCATGCTGGGCTCTTCTGAGCTGATTCTCCAAAGCTCATATCTGATGAAAATCCTGGAAATTATTTCTGGCTTGGCCTATCATTTGCAGGGCCGGAACAAATAAAATCTTCTCTTCCACTTGTGTTTCATTTTATAATCCATCATTCACAATATGGGGCATTTATTATTTGTTTCTTTATTAAATAAATAAAAAAAACTTAACATAGAAAAAAAAAATTAACACATAGTAAGTTGTGAATGATAAAGCATAAAGTGGAACATAGTATTTCTCTTCGGCTGGAACTATAGTGAGATCAACAAATTTTAATAATTGGACAAAAATTAAGTACAATACTTTAGATGTAATACATTAAATTATTTAATTAAATTCAAAAGAGTACACTGCATCGACTAATATAACACAAACAATGTTATCAATTCTAATGATAATTAAATTCATTGCCCTTAATAAGTTCAAGTGTCCTATTCAGGAGTATCCTAAGGGCATATATTAAGGAATAAATGTACTCAATTATGAGTACATTTTATTCCTTAATATATGGGATCCGAGCTACATCCACACCCCTAAACCCCAAATCCAAAGTGTAAAACCAAGGAGAAGAAGGTTGGGTATAAGAACAATATCTTGTGTTTTTGGTAAAGAGAGAAGAATCAAGATATTTTGATGTGTTTTTTGTATGCTTTTTGAAAGAGAGGAGAAAGGAGCAGAAAATGTCCAGGCAGAGCACAGGAACCAAAGAGACCTCTCTTTTTTTGGTCTAAAAGGTGCCTGTGGCCCTTTATATCCCTGGCACACTTTTCGAGGCAGAAGCCTTTCAAGGGCCACCACCTTCAAAATACCATGGATTGGGTTGATCTTAACACCCTTGGAAATATTTTGACTTCCTGTTTTTGAAAAGGTATGGATCTTGAAAATCCAACGATTGGATCAAAAGTTATGACTCTCAGAAGTTAGTGGTGCATCGATCGGTGTGTTACCTCAGTTTTCGTGATATCTCGACCGTTCTAACTCCGATTTTGACCCATGAATAGTGGTTGGAATAAGAACTTGATAATCTTCACAATGACATTGATTTCTACCCATTCTGACAGCCGGATCAAAATTAGGATTTCTGGGCCCACCAAAGTCAACTCTAGGTCAAATTTGGTCAAAGTTGTTTAAAAACTCCAAGAAGCTCAGGTTTGATTTAAAACTATGAAAAATGTTTTTTTATCAGGGTTTTGACCTTGTTTGACCTTCAGTCCACCCAAGGTTGACCAGAGGCATTTTGGTCATTTTAACTAAAAAAGTACTTTGGGTGCTCCGATGTCCTAACGGGTTGTGCCACATTATTTTGGATGTTCTCGTGGCCCCACAAAGAGAAAATAATATTTTTGGATTCTTCGGGGTCCGACACGCAAATTGAGAGTAGACAAAATACAGTATCAACAGTATTTAGGAAAAATGATTTTGTGTATTTATAATTTTTTAATACTATATGGACACTTATTTAGAGTTTATTTTTTTCTTTATACTCTGGCTCCCACTAACTTAAAATCTTGGGTCCATCCCTGGTTACATTTTAGAGGGAGTCACTACTCTTCTCAAGGAGCACCAAAATTTGTAAGAATAGGGCTGCGAAGTTCCCAAACCTAACAGGTCGTGTGTGGGAACCCAAGACCCTAGGTTTGTTGGATGAACGTTTTTTCTTTTTTTCTCCATGTATAAGTTGTATACTTGTAGGGCTGTAAACAAGCTGAGCTTTGTCGATTAATGCATGTTCAAACTTGACTAATCAGGAAAATTCAAAAGTTCAAGTTTGGCTCGAGCTTGTAACAAGCCTAAAAATAGTATTTGAGCTTGAGTTCGCAGAAAAGCCAAAAACTTGAGCTTGGCTTGGCTTGGCTTGACTAATTAGTCAAGCCAAACTCAAGCTTAATATGAAGCTCAAACTCAGGCTCAAGTCAAGCTTTTGAGCTTGAGATCTAACAAATATTACATTATCAAATGCTTAAATCTCTAAAATTAAGAAAAAAGAAAATAGTATACTCATTTTATTATGCATCTAGTCCTATTTATGATTAGCCATTATTCAAATTGAAAATTTACATAGTTAAATTCATTCATTCATCATTCTTTGTTTACAGCTTCGGCAATTGCTCAAAATACAATTTTACATTCATGTTAGATAGTAAAGAACTAAAAAAAATACTTGTTTGTAGCTATTATGAATGAGAAAATACTAGCATTAAAAAAAATACTTGTTTTTAACTATTAAGAATGAGAACATACTAACATGTTTCATAACTTTACTTTAGATGATTGATAGGAAATGATTATATATGGCCTACTTAATTAATTTATTTATTTTTAAATGTAACTAATGTCTAAAGTGGTTCTTGATCAGTTTAAAGGGAATGAAAAAATTATGATAATGGGTAGTGGTCCCATGTTAGCCATGTCATTATTAAGATATGTGTAATAAGTATATTTAGCTAATACATAAAACTTATAAATGAGCCTATACTTGAAATGTTTTTGTAGGGTCACAGTTTGTAGCCCAAACCTAGAAGAATTAGGTTATAAGCCCAATAAGCCCAATACAATAAATTTGTAGAGAGTGAGTGAAAGAACTGGCTTTTAGTGGATTGACTAACAGTTAGCTAAGATTTCAAGTGTAACTGAGTAGGAAACTATATGTAATTATGGATGAAATGTACGTCCGAGGAGATAGTTCAATAATCAAATTACTATTTCTGAAAGGTAGTTCAATACTGTGCTACAGTAGTTCTCTTTCTATTCTCCTTTACTATGTTTTTCCGATCCCCTCCTTATGGAGGGTCTTTCACATTATATAGAGTTTTTCAAGTCATCTCCATTGTACAGTTTTTCATCATCCAACCTTGCACTCAAGTATGTGCCTTATCAAGCATCTTCTCTGGTTCTCTGTGAACAGTAGTGGTTGAGACCACTGTTCAGAAGTCTTCTCCACATTAATGCGGTTAAGAAAGTTGCTGCAGTGCATTTAATGCGATGATGGCAGCTTTTTCCTAAGATATTTTTGTATCCTTATCTTCTCCGTACGTGCCTGAAGTCTATCTTCATTGTTGGAGTCTCTTGGAAGATCGTCCAAGTCACTCGGATGTTTGCTCAACTGATATTCTTCCTGTCCAAGGAGGGTAACCTCCTCGAACCTCAGCCCTCCACTCTTTCCTTAAGCGACTATCTATTCTGGGGCCTCCCCAGTCATTTACTTCTCCTCGGATGCATCCCCATTAGCAAATAGGGCCTAAGGCCCAATGTACAAATTCAAGCTTTTGCCCCCACAGTTTTGTATCAAGCCTAATAGTTTACGAGCTTGTTCGTGAACAAATTTTTTTGCTTGGGCTCAGCTTGTTTATTAAATAAGTCTAAAACTAAGGCTCAAATTTGGCTTATTTATAAACAAATAAATATTAACAAACTTTTTATCGAGCCAAGCCTGAGTTTTTCATGATTGTCTTGGTTCATTTACAACCCTATGTATTTGTATATCTTAAGAACATGGGTTGGTCATGTATGGTCATGTATATTAAAGCCACGTAGCTTTGGCTGGGTTTTGGTGTTAGTTCTCCCTCATCGCCATTTGGATGGTCATGCAACACTTAATTTATATCCTTTCTTTATTAAATGATAATTTTTATCATCTTACAATAACAATTAAAATATTATCTCTTTTATTGGTTAAACCCTCCCTTTCAAATAAAAAAAAAAAAATCATATTTGATAAAATCTTTTTAGATTCAAATTCTATAAAAAGAAAACCAAGTTCGCCAGAACTAATGAAACTTGATGTTTAACAAAAGGGAAAAATTATTGTTATCTTTCAAATGCGACATTTAAAAATATAAAAGCCAATAAAACCTTAATTTTTAATGTAATAATTTATTTTACTTCATAAAATCTTGTATATTAAGAAATAAATTTTAGGATAATTACATTCTAACATAAAACTATGTAAATTGTGCTTGGTGTCTATTTAACTATTAAAAATATTGTATTCATATTTGGAATTTTTAATTAAAACCTGAAAGGTGGTTTATTTATACAAAAATTCATTTACAACTAAACAATTTATATATAATTAAATGCTATTATTTGTGGGTTTTCAAAATATCACTTAATATACATGAATTGCTATTTACATATATATATATATACACACAAAAAATATATTATGTTTCATGCACATGCATAACTTATATAAATTTTGCACTCCAAAGTCAAATCGTGACTCCAACACAATTATTAATAATAATTTTTTATTATAATAAATTGTAAAATAATATGTCAAAAGTTTTGTAAAATATATTACGATGTTTCCAACAAAGAAGTCAACCTTCAAATCTCCTGCTTTCATTGTTATAATTAACAAATTAAAAATTAAAAAAAAAATCCTGGTCAAAGGTACAAGTGCCTGATGGCGGGAAGTCAACCACCAAATAATAGCCAAGTCAAAAATACATAAATACTATAAAAAAAAAAAAAAAAAAACATAAATACGACTGGTCCAAATCCAACCAGGAACCATCACAAGACTACAAGAGTTGACAAAAACGCTCATTTTTTATTGGCTACGCCGCAGCAAAAAGAAAAGGCTCTAGAGTCTATAATGTCTGTGTGCCCTCTTGAAATGAACTCTGAAAACTTCAATGCTAATAGCAAACTAGCTTCTCAATCAACCCGAAGCTCTTGAGAAATGAATAAACTGGTCTCTGTTGTACTTATAGTCAAATATTTCCACAAAGAATGTTTGAAGCTTTCAATAAATTAGACCCTCGCCTAAAAAGGCAGACAATTCTTAAAACCTCAAGTATAAAAGGCAAGCTATGGAGAACTTGTTTGCTTATCGTGGATACAAGGAAAATGGAGAAAGCCTTTATAATACTTCCCGTTGTTTTCTTTTCCCTGATCGTCTTAATTGTGGTTTTGAATATCATTTTTGGAAGACGACGTGTAGGATTTTCTGGTAATATTCATGGAGGTGGTGGGGTTGGTATTCATGGAGGAGGCGGAGAAGGCATAGGAGGCTATGAAGGTGGTGGTGGGTTTGATATTGAAACTGGTGGGGTAGGAGGAGATTTAGTTGGTGGAGGAGGAGGAGATTTTGGTGGTGGCGGAGGAGGTGGTGGTTTTAGCGGTTGCGATGGTGGTGGAGGAGGAGGAGGAGGAGGTTTTAGTGGTGGTGGGGGAGGAGATTTTGGTGGTGGTGGAGGTGGAGGTTTTAGTGGCGGAGGTGGTGGCTGTTGACATTAAGATATTTCTGACCATATGAGGGTCTTTCCCTCTCTATGATTTAAGCTTTGAGCTCATTGTAAAGTAATACTTAGTCTGGACTTTTGTGAGATTACGGCATCCCCCCTCCCAGATCTCTCTCTCATTTTTATGTAAAAAGTTCTTTCATTTTTTTAATTGTATTTTTTATGAGAGATTCTTTCATTGTATTCTTTTTATAAAATAAATAAATACAAGAGAAGATATACATTGTATTTAGAATTTATAATTATTATATCAAATTGATATTTACTCGTTAGCTAAAGTATAAAGTACACTTTTAAAGTTTGAAATGTTTAGGGCTAGATTGGTAAGAAAATTTTTATTTTTGTTTTCAAAACAGTATAAAAACAAATTTAAAAAAATTAAACTTGAAACTAGTTTTTAGATAATAATTTTATATTTTACGTGTTTTGCTCCCACTTTTAAGAATAATTTTCAAAATACTAAAAACAAAAAATAATTGTTTGGAATACCATTTCTATTTTTTGAGATTTAAAAAAAAAATTATTTACAAAAAGTAATGTGTAGAATCTATAGATTACTTTTTTTTTATTTTAAGAAAATGATAAGGAAATAGAGCTCATTATTTTTTTTTTCAATAATAAGTTTCAAATTTGAAGTATGAGAATTCTTTTTGTGATAAAGATAAGCCCCTTAATTTGAGAGTTAAAAGAGTTTGGACAAATATGTAGGGTCCACTGTTTTCAATTTATTTATAACTATGTCATTAAAAACATTTTCTGTATCTTGAAAACACCCCCTTAACCGTTTTCAAAATCTTAATTTAAATTAGAAAAATAGGATACAAGTTTTTGAAAACTGTATTTAGAAAATATTAGTCAAACGATAAATTCAAGTGTGGGACCCACTATTTTATGGATTGTAAAACAAAAAATTATATTTAAATGCTCTTATCAAGCAGACCCTTAAATTTTACACCTTAAACTTTTATAATTTGGATTTTATCCCTTAAAATTATAAGATATTTTGATTTTGCAACCATTCTATCAAATTTTTGGTAATGTTTCCATTAAGTGACACATAAGTGCATGGTGTGCACTTATTGATCCAATCAAATCGCTAAATATGGATTTTACTATTCCAAGGCATATCTATATAAATAGCCTAAAAACTTTAAACATGTAAAATAAAAAATTGCTTAAACTAAAACAAAACTAAAATAATTCAATTTTTTTGGGTCAACATTTTCTAGTTATCCAAAAAAACCTTCTATTTTTACTTTAGTTTATATGAACTGTCTTTTAACTCTTTTCTTAAACTATTCATAAATAAATAAATCTTTCATTTTTGTATTAGTAAGGATAGCAATTTCATCCTACTTATAAGCCATTTAAATTTCATTTTTTATGTTTAAAACATTAATTGTCCATTTATTTTAAGCTGACATTAGTCATTAGTTTATATTTTTCAAATTTAAATAAAATCCTATTTATTACTTAATATCTAATTGCTATTTGTCTATTATTTATAGTTGACCTACACACAAGGCCCGTTTCAAACAGAAACTCACTTAGTCTTTTTTAGCCTTTTAACTGTTTCTACCTAAACAAATATAGTTGTCAACCGTTATGGTAAATATAAAGTCAGTGGGCAAGTGACGTGATCCACCATTCTACTAAAAGACCTGTATTTGTTTAAAATTGTTAAGTTAGAAAAAAAAATTTAAACAGAAACTGATTATTGACTCAGCAATTTTAAACAAGTGAGGGTCTTTTAGTGGAATGGTGGACAAGTGATGTGATCCACCAGAGGACTGTATAATTTCTCGTTTAGTAGTGGTGTTTAAAAAACAATTTTCAGTATTTAAACATTAAGACATATATTTCCACAACACTTTTTAATCCACACATATTTTCACAACATTAACAATACTAAAAATTTCTAACCAAAAGGACTCTTAATATTTATGCATTGCTTTCTTAAAAAAAAAAAAAATTAAGTGTTGCAACTTGCAAGAATATATGGAATATCACGAAGGAGGCTTTTGCTTTCCTTTATTAAGATATTGTTCTTTTTTTTTTTTTGGGGGGGGGGGGGGGGGGGGGGGGGGGGGGGGGGGTGGTGGGGTGGGGTGGGGGTAAGAATTATGGTAATCTTATCAACTCTAACAAATTAACACACGGGGTAACACTTAGCATGGTTTTACCCAGCCAGGGAGACCAGAACCCCGAACAAAAGCAAACTAGAAAAAAATAAAGGCTAGTGGCACCTGGGGAAAACAAAAAAGACAGCCAAAGTGAGTTTGACTTGTTTAGTTTTTTTATATTTTATATTTTTTTATTATCAATATATATACATAAAACCGAAATCTTTGAAACTTCACAATTTTCCACATTAACACAATAATTTTTTTTTAAAAAAAAAACTTTTCTAAAACTCGATAAACACAAAACCAACTCTCTGCCTTCTCCTTCCTTCAAAACGTAGACCCACGCTCTGCCATTCCTCTCTCTTCTCTATTTCTCTACCTTCTCATTCCCCAAAACCCAACATTGAAAATCAATCTCGCCAAGAAGCCATCTCCACACTGTCAGGTCTGAAATAGAAAGAAGGCATCACCCATCTTTCCATGCTGCTATTCACAAGTACCGATCTTCACCTTTGAGCACTAACAACAACCATAAAATTGGCACATTATATTCCAGCTGAATTTATTCAGCCCATTGTATATTTCAATTATGTCGGTCAACAAAGGTAACCAAAATTGATTAGGAATTCATAACCTTATATTATATTTCGATTAGGAATCCATAACCCTAACCAAATTTGATTAGGAATCCATGACCCTATATTATATTATAAATAGTATTTTTTTTTTTTTTTTAGGGATTATTTGTTACAATATAACTCAAGGCTGAAAATTTGTATTTTTCATTCTTCTCTTCTGAAATTTTTTTCTCGCTTTATAATTCTAAATTTTTATTGCTCTCTTTATGATTCTAATTTTCTATTCAGTTTTTTTGGATTTAATTTTGTGAATTTTTATCTGGGTTCATGTGGCTACCGCTTAAAAACTTGATTTTAGTGTATAGTTTGTGGATATAAATTTGAAATTCATAAGGAATTTTATATTCTAATTCTTTGAGATTGTGTATTTGAAATTTTTTTATGATTCATATGTTAGATATTGGGATTGGTATGGGTTTGAATTTTTTATGATTAATATGTTAGATATTCAGAATTGTATTGATGGTGAGGTAGGTTTATATAGTAGAAAACAACATTTAGATAGTTTTGGTAATAGTTGATAGTATTGTACAAATGTTTTTTTTTTTTTTTTTGCTGCACTATTGTAACAATGATTTACCATATCGATTATTAGTCTGTGAACCGGTGTCACTTTGGAGCTTTAGAGGCCTCTGTTGGGCTGCTATTGCTGTGGACTAGAAGAGTAGTAGAGAAATTTGATAGGGTTGTGGGAAATTATTCAGTTTATGTAAGTTCAAATGTGTGGATGATCAATACAAGTCGGTGTTTTAAGTGCCCATGGTCCCAATTCTAAGCATGATAGATATGTGGGTTTGGTGGAGTCTTGGAAGAGATTTTGGTATGATTCCGTTTGAGATGTAGGTTTGATTTTTTTTTTAATGATTTATTTCATGGTGTGTTTGTGCATTAAGATTAGAGTTTTTTACCCTTAATAACTTCAAAGGAATCAAATCTTTTAGAAAGTTTTATTTACTTAAAAAGATGATGCCCTCTTAAATTTGAAGGAAGCCATGAGATCAAGTTCATAAACAAAACTACAGACATATATGTTGGACCAGTTAATAAACAAAACTACATATTCAAACAATGTAAGTAAGAACTATTGCAATTAGTCAAAAAATAAAAACTTTCTTACTTAGAAAAATCTTATCAAGAGCCAATCAAAATCAAATAAACCCATATGCAAGTCATAATTTCAGATACAACCCACTATAAGAATCCACTTAAAACAACCCACATCTAGTTCATTATCAAAGCTAAAATAAAAAAATTACTTAGCATAAGTAAAAATGATTAAAACCATTTAAAAATATAGTGTCAATCAAATTCATAAGCTATTGAAGATTTATCATATAAACAAATGCTCCCAAGCTAATCGACCAAAAGAAATGCAAATCTATACCCTAAATTGAAATACCAAAACCTAAATCATATTTTTATCAGCAATTTTTTTAAAACAAAATTAAAAACTTTACCGGTAATGTTTCTGGAGGTATGATGGTGGATTGAAGCCAGAAAGCGGAGGGAGACTTGCTGACGATGGGAAAGTCCCTCAGATTTCTCTCTCTACCCCTAATGTTTGCTTTTTTGCATTTTGAATGAAGTCTACAGAGGAGCATTCATAATAAGGGTAGAGTTGTAGAGACAGAGAATGTTGGAGGAAAGAGTGGAGAGAGTTTTAAAAAGAAATTAAAAACTTTACTGGTAATGGTTTTGCAGTAAAACTAGTCTGAACACAATGTGCAACCATACTAGCTGTTTTAAGTTTGCAACAATAAAACTGAAACAAAAAAGAAATACCCATTTAAGAAAAATAAAATGGTTTCTTTAATAGGCCTAATGAAAAGGTATAATTTTCTGTTTTTTTAAATATAATCATGGCACAAATTTATGTAACTGCGTGGAGTAATGAGGAGTGATTAATGTAACAGAAAAAAATTCCAAAACATGTATCTATTAGTACTTCCAAATTTTCTGTCTAAGCCCATATCTAACTGATCAAATTGCTTGGACATTCAATTGTAGATAAATATTATGCAATGGATTTTAAATTCTCCAATGTACTACCTAGGGCCATATCTTCAGTGTTATGACATGCAATCATGTATCAATCACCCCTTCAACCCTGTTAGTCATTTATTTATTTTTATCAATAAGTAACCTTCTTAATCCTTTCCTTGGCAACAATGAAAAATAACCCACTATTTGCCTATTAGATTCAATAATCAATATATTAGCTTGGATCACAATGAAGTCTCACAAAATATGCTTCAAAAATAGATATGGAAGAAGCAAAAACATAGCTCTACCTTTTCACTTTGCTATGCACATAGCTCTATGGACTTGGTCCTTCAATGCGCATGGCAGAAAGCAAAAAAATAAAAGTCAATAGTAGGCTGATAGCTATGGATCTTAGCTTCCATGGTTATACCAAAATTAAAAATACAAACCTTAGCATAACTAAAAAGTTAGAATCAAACAAAACCCCTCAAAAATGTAGATGCTACTCTTAAAATTAGATAAAGAAGTAATAAAAACAATGAAAGTCTTGAGATGAAACAATTAAACTAAACATAAAACCAAGCTTCAGATAACAATTACCTTAATATCAGTCATCTTAATCACAAGCATTCCACCATAAAAAATATTTTGTAAAGGAAAAAAATTTATAGAGCAGAGAGTCTAAATTTTAAGAGAGATAGAGATAGACGTGGTGAGGCCAAGAAGCTAAATTTTAAAATATAGCTTCTTGAAAGTATGTTTTTGGAGTTGCAATTTCAATGGAATTATTAATTTTTTGTTCCAATTTTGTTTCAGGCTCTTTTGTTCTGTTATAGTTTTCAGCAATTTAATTTTGATTTTTTTTTTTGTAATGAATATTTGTTGTGCAGAGAGAATTGGAGAGAGAGATCTATGAGAGGCCCTTCACTATTGTCAGACTGGTCCCCTCTAATACTGATGAAGAGATTACTATATTAATTGCTAATCAGACACAATCGAATGAAGCATAGAGTTGAATATTATGTGTTGGAAATAAATGAGAGATAATACCTGACTTTTTCTTGGAAATTACACAATTTGATTTTACCAAAAGAGGTGGCGGAGATGAGGCATGGACCAAGTTACTGTCTCAAGACAAATTGTGCCGTCTATGGTAAATCCGATGTATTCAGACAAATAATTTCTACACCTTATCCCCAGGATACAACAGCTAGCCCAGCCACCTTTGCTGATTATTCTTGTGAGCCTACACTGCTCGTAAGATATAGGTTCTCTATAATACTTTCTTTTCCCAAAAAATTTAGTAAAAAATAAAATATTTTTTATGAATAGTAAGAAGCAATAGATGGTAAGTGTTTAGAACAAGTAAAAATTGTATTTGAAAGTCTGTAGCTTTGTAATTCAAAAAAATAATGTGTTTTTAAAACTTTTATTTCTTTCCATATATATAGAACCAGACATGTAACTTCTCCTTAGCCAAAGAATCAAAAAAGATTGATATCAATTAAATGGTCATAAAGTTATTGAAATTAATATATAATCAATATCTTTCTTTCTTTCTATATATATATATATATATATATAGCACATCAAGAATTGTCTTTGCCAACTCTATACATTGGGAATAAAAGGAAGGTGTCATAATGCTATGAAATTTATGGCCCATAAGGCGGCTGAAATTTTGAATGCCAATCCGTTTAAGACAATTACATAAATATTGCCATTTGTTTTGACTTTCCATTAAATCAATAGTAAACACTTGTGTATATATGGTAACTTATTATAACATAAAATAATTCAGCAATAGCTATACATTTAAGTGCTGAAAAATCTTTCATATATGTTGTTATTATGTTATATTCAAATAAGAATGTTTGAATACAAAACGTTTAGAATGAAAATATATATTTTAATAAAACCAAATATGTTGGCAATTATGGTATTAATATCACGTTAATGTTCAAAATTTTCCTAATTAAAACCATTGACAATAGCTATTCAAATTTTGAATTATATTTGAATTTCAAAATTTAGCAATCAACTTATTTGACATTAAGGGGTAATTGATTTCCTTAATTCACATAAATGAGTATTGAAATAAATATGATTTTTTTTTTTATATATAAAAATATCCAACATTATGTATATGAGATTGTTCTGATATTGGAAATATTCTTTTTCTTCTCTTTTAGTTTTGTACTCTTGCATAGATTGTTTATTCTTCTCTTTTTCGTTATTACTATTTTTTTTAACTAAATGCAACCAAATGACCAATCTTTGGAACTCTGGCATATTTTTTTATATATGTTTTATTTAATTATTAGGTGTCTATGTGTTGGCAGGAACTGGAACATGACTATGAGGGAAAATTATTAGGTACTCCCGGAGTACCACAAATGCGTAGTCCCCCCTTTCACATGAATGGTGGGTCTTATCATGGGGAAATTATTGTGTACTCCCAAAGTACCATAAATGCATGCTCCCTCCTCTCACATAAATGATGGACCCCACTAATTAAATTCATGGTGAGACCTACCATTCATGTGAGAGGAGGGAGCACGCATTTATGGTACTCCGGGAGTACCTAATAATTTCCCCTTACCATGAATTTAATTAGTAGAACCCACCATTCATGTAAGAGAAGGGAGTTCGCATTTATGGTACTCCAAGAGTACACAATGATTTCCCGACTATGAGAAGAAGAATGAAAAGCCACTTCAATTTGCATATTTTATAATTTCAATGAGAAACAAAACAGTCACAATGAATCTAAGAGGAGATATGCAAAACTTGAAATCTTTGACTTTCAATTCTTTTATTCATTTGTATATTATATGACTAAACATGTACCAAACATTGACTTTGTTTTCATGTGACTATTCATAATTGTTGGCTCATTCTAAGAAATCACAATGTGAATCACTATTGAACTCTTTTCTCTGTATAAAATTTAAAAAAGAAAAAAAAAAAAAAAAAGGGTATTTGGTATCAGATGCTGACTGGTAAAATAAGCTGAGTGGATGTGTTTTGTTTGATTAAATGATGGAGATTGCTAATAAATTGTTTCTTATGATTTAGTGCTTATTTGTGGCTTACACATTACAATTAGGTGTTGAATTTTGAAAATTTGCTTGGTTTTAATAGTTGAAGGATGGGAGAGAGGAAGGTGCTAAACAAATACTACTCACCTGTCTTCAATCCAGAGGCTTTTGAGGGGTCAAGCACAGATGATGCTCCCAATAAGTAGATGTTATTGTGACAATTATTTAGGTGTTCGAGGGTTTTGATTCTACTTCAAATGTACAGATGCTTTGCTAAGCTTACCATCAAGACTAATCTACAAAATTTCAACAATATTGTTGAGCTTGGTGCTAGAAGAAATTTTGAACTTGTGTGAAGAAGATGAGGTAAAATAAAATAAATAAAATAAAAGTCTTGCAATCTTTTGTACATATAACATGGTTTTTAACTAAATATTTTGATTATGCTTTTAATTCATTAGGTAGCAAAGACAATAACCATAAAAGAGAAGTTGGAGAGACGGAAGATGCAATGAAATCTTCAGAAAACAAAGCCCTTGGATTTGAAAAGAAAAATAGACATCATTACTACATTGGATGGGATGAAATCTATGAAGGTATTATTTGCTTTACCAATTCTATTTTTATTTATTAGGGTAGGCTATCATCTCACATTGCCACAAATGGAATCTTTAAGTCCCAAATAGCCTCTGTAAATTTTAAGATCACATGATAATAGATCAAAGTAGAAGGCCATGAAGGTTGTCTCTGGCCTTTCCAGTGTAGGTTTTTATTTTTTTGGGATGCTCTTCAAAGCATATACTTGGTTATGTGATGGCAATGTTGCTTTTAAATTTTCCTTCAAATTCACTCACTTTCTTAAAGTAATTTATATTTTTCTTTAGTTTATAATATCCATGTCTTTATTTTTTGTTCAACTTTATGGGTGTAGTTCTTTTTCTTGTATTTCATGAACTTAATCGGCAAACAAGGTACCCCCACATGGTACTATTCTTTCTTATCAATTTTCAGCTTCAATCTCCTTGGGTATAATCCTTATTCAAATATTAAAACTTTTAAGATTTTTGTTTTAATTGGTGGTAGTTAAGACTTGAGTGAGGATCTTGCAAAATATGCAAAAGTGTTAGTAGTAGGGGCTGATGGATTGGGCTATGAATTGCTAAAAGACTTGGCTTTGTTAGGTTTCCAAAATCTCTAAGTTTTTTTTTTTTTTTTTTTTTTTTTTTTTTTTTTTTTTTTTTTTTTTTTTTTTTTTAATATGACACCCATGTCATAGGTAATTTAGAAGATGTTACCATATAATAACAATAGAAAATTATAAAAAATAAAATAAAAAATAAAAAGGTTATTGGGAAGATGTTGAAGCACTTGGGCAAATTAGGTAAATGAGATCTATCAAGTATTTATCTTCCTATTTAATGATTAATTGTAAGTAGTATAAAATAAGCAGTCATGAAGTTTTCAGTTGCAATAGTGAAACTTGGGATAGTATTTAACACTTTATGGCTTTTACAGAAATTATGAACTTGAAGTAGGGGAATAAATTTTGTTGCCAATTTGTGATGGTTGTGATCCCTCATCCCTCAATTTTTAGCAAATACAACATTTCTGGTGGCTGTGATGTCAAAGTTTTCTTCATGCCTTTTCATTTCATTTTTTACAATTTTGTGGAAATTTACAAGGTTGTTTTAGTGTTACAATGAAGAAGAAAGTTCTTGGGAATGATGAATTTTTGGTGAAATTTGATGAGACGAAGAGTAGAGGGAGTTTTAAGAGTTTGGAGAGTTTGATGGAGTAAGAGGATGGTAGTTTAGGTAGTGCTTCTGAGATTGAATGGGAGAGTAATGGAATTGAAGTTGAATAGGACCAAAGAGAGATTCTTTTTTATGGTATGGCAGTAGTATCCTCTGCATTGACACAATTTAGCATGTTCCAACTTTTATGATTGTTGAGAGTATATATTGGTGACTGTTTCTTCATTGTGTTGGCATGCTTAACACAGCAATACATGATGGAAACGTATGGTGTTGAGGACAACCCAAGAGCCATGCTTCCTATTTTGAACTCATGATAGATGCTTCCAAGATACTTTTACCAATTAGGCTTGAGCTTGGTGGAGAAATGCATTTATTGTGTATGAAGATGTGTATGTGGATCATGTATCTATTGGCATATTCAAGTTCATTGCCTTAGTGGCCTAGTGGAAGAGTTTGCCCAGTTTTAAAGGTGATTAGAAGGCCAAACTTTACTAATTTCTTACCTAAATTAGGAAAAATTGGTACTCTTTCCATCCTAGTTTGTTTGTCCTCTATTCCATTTTGGGATGTCCCAAAATATTGTCCAGTTTTTAAAAATAAAAATCATTAATTTACTAATATTCTTATTATACCCATACTTTATTTTCAAAACTATTTGACAAGAAAACTAATAAATATTTAAAAAATCAATTTAATTGGAGTGCCTTTTTAGTTGTCTCATTAAGAATGACTCTTTTAAAAAAAAAAAAACTGATAAATTTATTTAAGGGTAGTTTTGTAAACTTATACATTTTAATGAGATTGAAAAGATAATAAATGATGTTCCCTTAAAAAGTTTGACTTTTCAAACAGGACAAACAAATTGAGACGAAATCAATTTAATTGGAGCACCTTTTTAGTTGCCTCATTAAGAATGATTTTTTTTTTTTAAAAAAAAAACTGATAAATTTATTTAAGGGTAGTTTTATAACTTATACATTTTAATAAGAAGACAAGACAATAAATGATGTTCCTTTAAAAAATTTGACTTTTCAAACAGGACAAACAAATTGAAACGAATGGAGTACTATTAAGCTTATAATTGCCCTTTGTTAACTTATTTTACTATTCAGCTTATTTTTACTACTATTCATGAGCCCCACTGTATTTTTTGATTACTATTTATAGGTCTCATTGAACTATTTCAGCTAACTTTTATATTTATCCACGGTACTTTAAGCAAAAGTTTTCAGTTTCAACAAAATAAGCAGATTCTAAACAAACCTAAATGTACTGGGATTTTTTTTAAAAAAATTTTAATTTTTTTGTAAGGAGAATTTTGATTAAATCATTACATTATCAGTTGCTTCGTCATCTGTAAATCCTTCCATGTGTGTCTCAAGGTAAAGAAGAAGGAAGGTGCAACGAAATCTTAAGAGCAATAATAGAAGAGGCGAGGAAGTTTCCAGTGCATTCTCATTACGTTTGATCACTTTTTTTTCTTTTCTTTCTTTATTTGGGTATTGGAAGACTTTTGATAACTTGACTTGCCCTTTGCCTTTACGTGCACTGTCCATTGCCTAATCGTTGATATACACCTCAATCTTCAACCATCGTTGTCAAATATTAGTCCGCAATCTCATGTGGCAGCAGGGGATTGATCCCAATGTCTAGTCTGTTGGAATTTGGAACCACTCATAAGGTCATGATTTTAAATTTAACGTAAGTTTTAGTTGAATGAGATTATTTAAATTCATAACTTATTTGATTTCGTAATTGTTGGTTAATGTGTGATTTTATTTGAAGGAAGTTGGCAATGGTGGACACAGTTGAAAAGACATGGTAGAGATATACGGCAAGAAGTAGTTTGAAAACTTACAATATGTTTCCTAATAATTAGAAATTCTCTACCTCTTTGGTTCTTTGATGGAATCAATTGCCCCACCCACCAAATCTCCTCCTGGTAGCCCAATGAGTGAAGATAGCATTTCACATGCATGAAATTATTCCTTCCATAGCTTCAATTTTCCCAGCAACAATTCTTGCTCTAGTGGTTCAGCACACAATGAAACGATACCTTGCTGGGCTCTACTGAGCTGATTCTCCAAAGCCCATATCTGATGAAAATCCTGGAAGTGATTTCTGGCTTGGCCTATCATTTGCAGGGCCGGAACAAATAAAATCTTCTCTTCCACTTGTGTTTCATTTTATAATTCATCATTTACAATATGGGGCATTTATTATTTGTTTATTTATTTATTTTTAAAAGCTTAACATAGAAAAAATAATAATTTAACACATAGTAAGTTGTGAATGATAAAGCATAAAGTGGAACATAGTATTTCTCTTCTGTTAGAACTATAGTGAGATTAATAAATTTTAATAATTGGACAAAAATTAAGTACAATACTTTAGAAGTAATACATTAAATTATTTAATTAAATTCAAAAGAGTACACTGCATCGACTAATATAACACAAACAGTGTAATCAATTCTAATGATAATTAAATTTATTGCCCTTAATAAGTTCAAGTGTCCTATTCAGGAGTATCCTAAGGGCATATATTAAGGAATAAATGTACTCAATTATGAGTACATTTTATTCCTTAATATATGGGATCCGAACAATACCCAAACCTGACCCAATAATTTTGGGTTCTAGGTAAAACCTGACTTGATTCCCTTTATACATGACGTATCTGGTAATGCCTGGAAGTTTCAGCAGGTGAGGTACTTGTTACCTATTGAATTTGGTCATCCCTAAAGCTAAAAGCATTTATATAAGCTAGTGCAAAAATTATTATATATTTTAGTATAAGAGCCTACTTTTTTTTGCTTTATATACTCAATTTTTAAAACACCTCTCCCATAGATAATTTATTTTACCCTTACATTTTATTAAATTATTAATTTTTTCTTGATTTTTAAAATTATTTTTCTTTCTTCACACACAACAATCATTATCCATTATCTTCCTTCATGTTTGAAATACCTAAAAAATGAATAAAAAATTTGATACAAAATAAATAATATCGATGTAAACTTACATGATCATTGTAACAACTATGTAATTTTATACTACTTTATAAAGTAGTATAAAAATACGTATAATTATATGATCTGATATGGTTGATTGGCTAAAATATAATATTTTTCTATTACACAATCACATATGCGAGTGTTCTAAGAATGAAAAGGGTGATTCTTGAGAAGAGAGGCTCCAAGTTTTGGCAATCCAAAACTTGAACCCATAAGCCATAACCCAGAGGTCAATTATTAATGTTTGTTTGGACTTTGGCTAGTCTAAAAAATAAATTGGATTTTGACTCGATAACTAATTTTGAAAACTGTAATTATTACGCATTCAAAAACAAACAGATTAACACCTTGGTCCCTTATCCTCCACGTGTTATGACATCCAAGACTCCCAAGTCCGTTGCTGATAAGGTGTAATTAGAAGTCTACACGCGGTTTGTTGAAAACAGTCCGGGGAGGCTTGATGCATGTAGTACCTAAGATGAAAATAGATTATTTTATTTTAGATATAAATTATGTAAATTATGTAAATTTTTTTAAAAAAAAATTTTATAGGTAGAAAAATTTGACAAAATTTTTCATATTTGTTGATATGGTAGATTAATAGAGGTAAGTAAAAGAGTAGTGGTTAATAATAGGTTTAGATGAGAACTAGTAAAAGTTTGCTAACTAAACTCTTATTTTTATTTTTTATTTTTTAGAAGTGTAATATTCACAATATTTTTTATAACAAATTTTAGGTTTTAAGTTGTTTTTGTTTTTCTATTTGAAAATATCACTATAATTATTTTTTTTGCCATCAATAACATATTATAACAGCCTACTACTTGTAAAAATATTATGAATGTTACATTTTCTCTATTTTTTATTTATTTTTTATATAATAAAAAAATATTATTTTTATTTATTGATTATAAATAATTCTACAAGGCCGGAATCTCTTGCTCCGCCGTTCAGCCGGACCTGAAAACAGCAAACAGTCAGTCTCATAGTCTGCTTATAGTCTTAGAATTACTCCAGTATCTTTGATGTTCATGTCATCTGGAACATCAGTCAAAGTCTTAAAACTTCACCTTTGTCTGAACTTTCGTTTGAAAGGATTCTAAACTACAAAAGAAAAGCCAACGTGATAACTTATTCGCGTGGAGTGAATGTTTGAATGATATGGAGGAAAGCTTGAAGTTTTTTCTCATAGCTTTGTCTTCGACGTTCGCAGCAGCTATTTTTTTGAGTGTGATCTGTCCAGGAGTTCTAAAACTTGGATGTGGAATAAGCATTGATGGTGATGGCGGCGGTGGTGGCCATGGAGATGGCGCAGACGCTGCAGGTGGCAGCGGTCGTGGAGATGGCGCAGACACTGCAGGTGGCATCGGTGGAGGATGTGGTGGTGTGGTGTGGAGGCGGCGGTGGAGGAGGTGTTTTAGGTGACGATAGTTGCTGATTACCTCAAGATCAAGTTATCCATGGTGCTTTTTCCCCCTCTTTTTGGCTTCTCCTATTGTCAGTTTGTCACATAATTGTGGGATATTTTTGTGCTATTAGTTATCACAATTCACAAATATGAGGCCATATTCAATATCTTTTTTAGTAAACTTTGAGACTTTCATTATTATTATTTTTTTTTAAAAAAGTATTTTTTTAGAAGAAGAAGGGAGGATGAAAACTATAAAGGAAAGTCGTTTAGATATTTGCTGACAATAAGTTACTGTTGTTGAATTAGTTGTACAATCTTTTATTTTATTTTATTTTTTAAGTTGTACCATTTGTAATTTTTGTATAATAGTTTTTTTTTTATTTTAGTTTCTGACAACGGGGTATTTATTGACCAGGTTATTAATTCTGTTTCAGAGTCCGTTTTGGTTTGTTTAGTGAAACGAAATATTTTGATATTGGTCTATTTCAACATATCGTTTCAAGGTGTTTCGGGGTTCTTAAAATATATATATATATATATGAACACACACATATACAACCTATTATTTACAATTTATTGTGTAAGTATTGTGAAAATGTTATAAATATAAAATTTTTTTAATAATAAAATTTTTTTAAAAAAACTTAATATTAATATAAAGTTATAAATCATTGTACACAGTGAGGAAAATAAAAACAATACCTCTGACTGACATTTGCTTTTGAATTTTTTAACTCTTTGTCATTATAAAGTCACTCACGTGATGGGCTCAGAAAAGCTGAAATTTGACATCAATAAAGACTCTAGAAGCAACCAACCCACTCAAGACAATACAAGACAATAGAAAATAAAAGAAAAAAAGACCAGTCCACCAACCTGTGGATACAAAACGGAGAAGAAGAAGATGAAGAAGTGGGCTGGGACGCTGGGTTCATTCAGGCAAATGGCAGGCCGGCGTTGTTTGCACCTTTAACTTTTTTTTTTTTTTCTTTTTTTTTTAATATCAGGCTAAATCCTATACCGACCGGAATTTGCATCTCGGCCGAAATTGGCCAAAATTTTCCGGAATGACTGGAATGGCCCGAAACAACCCGAAATCTGATCCGAGATGGAACGTGGGGTATTCTGGTATCGGTTTTGTATACCGGTACGAAAAATTCCGACCATTCCTATCGGAATGAAACAGTATCAATAACAATGCTTATTGATATAATATAATAGTTATAGTCATTATTCTTAGTTTTTTTTTTTTTTTTTTTTTTTTTTTTTTTTCCTTAGGCTGCATTTGTTTCGGTAGTAAATAGTTTCCGGAAAATATTTTACACCACTGGGTGTGTTTGGGTTCTCTCGAAAAATTCAATCAAACGGAAAATGATTTCCATTGACTGTAAATCATGCCCCAAAACCCTATAAAATATTTTACACTTGTATTTTCCCTACAATTAATTCTCCATCCAAGAAAATAGAAGAGAGAGAGAGGAAATAGCAAAACTGGCGAGAGCTCTCGATCGCATATCCAAGCATCAGCGACGAGCTCCGATTGCACATCCAAGCACCAGCAAGTCGCACTCTATACCGGCGAGATCATTCACACCCCAGACACGCCTAGATCATCACCCACCCAAGACCGATCCACCCAAAATCCGATCTCCTTCTCGACCCCAAAGTTCATCTGCGCTGCCGTTCTCGACCACCATCGTCTCGACCGTCGATTGTTCTCTCTTTCCCTCAATCGCTAGATTTGATGAAATTTTTTTTTTTTTTTGGGTTTTTTTTTCCGCAATCTTGACCATCGATCTATTGAGAAATGATATTATATATTTGTTTGGAAGCTGAGAAATAGGAATGAGTAACAAGTAAAAAATGTGTTTTCTATAGTATTTTCAAGAATACAATCCCAAACAACAGAAAATATTTTTCAAAGACATTTTTGAAAATGCAACAACACACTTGAAAATATTTTCATTTCCCGAAAATATTTTACACTGAAACAAACGACATCCTTAGAAAATATTGTTTGTCAATTCATATTGTATTGATTTTTTTTATAGACTATTTTATTGTTTTATAAAAGAGCAATATAGAAATAAAATATTTATTAAAGTATTTTTTACAAAAAAAAATTGACAATAGTTCTGATGTGATTGGAGTAAAAAAAAATTTACTTGAGTAAGTCAAATGAATACTCCAAAGTTTTTAATGGTAACAACTCTCGTATGAAGTTCCCTGAAATCATATTTATTAATTTAAAAAAATTAAAGTATTGGATTCTCTACCCCTATCTCCAATATTGAAATAATTAAATGTTTAGCATCGTCATCTTGTGTATTTGTTTAAATTATTGATAATAACAAAGCATAATCCAATTCACTCATTTTCAAATACAGAATAAGTAAATCTTCGAGACAATGGTACTCGAGGTTTCTACCATAATATATTAAAGAGATAGGATATGATATGAGTCTGCTAGATCACTATAAAGGCTGCAACTATAAGCTGACAATAATGATGTTATATGCACATTCAACATGTGGGTGAAGAAGAAGGGTAAATGCTTTGGAACAAAAAACAAATAAAGAGTCTCAAGAATATCATCTAGGCAAAGAAGAACGAGTCATTCTTTGGGATTTACGCTTGACAGACAACACATGAAAGATATGAGTCTAATGACCTTCGTTTATTGAAAATAATCTCAAGAATATTAATATTATTGTAGGGTCCACTGTTTTGTTTTTAAGTCCAAGCCTAATATGATTTGGATTTTAAGCCCAATGAGCCCAATACAATAAATTTGTAGAGAATAGGTGATGAAAAGCTATGCTCTAGATGAATGGATTAACGTCTAATAAAGATCTCCACGGTAAACAAATACTAAAATGGATATAAAAACTTGATGGAAATCATTGTCCGAGGAGGTAGATTGTTGTTGAATTCTCTGTTATGAAAGTCGGTGCTACAGTAATCCTTCCTCTCTCTCTTCTCCCCTTTAATTTTTCTTCGATCCCTTCCTTAGGGACTCGTTTTTCCTTATATAATCTCCTGTTTAGACCATCTTGATCACACACTTGTCAGCCATTCCAACCTTTACTCGAGTACCTGTCCCATCAGGTATCTTCCTTGGCTTTCTGTGAGTTGTAGTGGTTGAAACTACACTGTTCAGGGGTCTTCTCACACATTAAATGCGGCCAGGAAAAGTTGCTTGCAATGCATTTGAATGCGGTGGTAACAGCTTTTCCCTTAGTATATTTCTGCATTCTTATCCCCTTCATACACTCTTTGAAGTTTTATTCAACACTAAAAGTTCTTAGAAGATAGGTTAAGGTACTTGATACTTGCTTAACAACATTCATCTATCCGAGTAGTAAACCTTCTCAGACTGTTAACCTTCATACCTTTTCCTTCACGTGGTCATCCAATTTAGTACTTGTCTGAGTGTTTTCTTCTCCTCAAACATATCTATTTTATTAAATAGGACCTAAGGCCCAGTACACAAATATTTGGGCCCTTGTCCCCGCAATAGCCCCTCAAAACTTTAATTTTTCCTCGTATCCGAGTGGTAAAAAATAGAGTTTCTGAATATATCAAAATTACCTAGGGTTATTAGCGTAAAAATACTCCAATTTGAACGTGTAAGAACGTAATTTGAGGCACTTCATTATTTGTTTCTGACGCTTCGGAATTTGCGAAGCGTCATTAATTGTGTCAGATCGGCGCTATGTCCTTTAGCATCCAACAGTGAAATCTTGATCCAACGGGTAACATTTCCCTTTCAAGATTTAAGGCGGGGATAATTCCCACCCCTTTTATGTTCCCTATATAAAGTGAACAGAAATATTGTTCTCCATTGTTCCAAGGTCTTCAGATTTCAGAGACTTACATCCACACATAAACCTCCTTCTTCTTTCTCAACATACAAGTTACTCCGGACTCACCTTCTTTCTTGAGATATTTTCAAAAAATGCTTCATTAAGGTATCATAGATTATTACATATCATTAATTTCTATTGAATTTAACATTTTTCTATAACCCACACACACACACACACATATTATAGTATATATATATATATTTTCCTCGGATACTCTTCTACAACCATTCTTTTATACCATTCTTTATCAATAGGATTTGGGCAATTTGTCTTTAAATTAACTAATAGGGAGGACGGGGGGGAAGGTATCATTCCTATGATAGGCCGTTATAGAAGCGGAAATGGACTATCCCTATGGGTTAGGATAACAAGGGATTACCTCATAGCCATAGGGTTATGTCCCCACCAATGTTGCCACCCAAACATGTTTAGGATTCTAGGTTACATAATGCACGTACATGAGCAGTTGCAATTGGGACTCACATGGCACGGATGTGGTGTACATGTACGAGTTCCACTCCAATCCGACGGAGGATACTACCTCAAATCTCGTCAGCCATGGTCAGGCTCATCCTCATGTCTTCCTAAATTCAACCAAGGGGATGAAAGACGACTACCCCATCGGTCTCAGGGCCATGGCACGACGGTCTTCACTGTCTAGTTTAGGAGAGAGAGGCCAGGGTGGGGTACATTATAGTTAGGTTCCCTAGAAAAATACTTTTAAACCTTATCATCTTCATTACATAATTATGATCCCTTGCCTTACATCACTTCAATAATCTGATTCCATGAATTAAACCCAATGCTTCTTTCTCGCTTGTTTATTGCGATTAGGAGATTGGTAAATCCTCAACTCAGCCACACCAAACATAGTGGGATTAAATTAATCTACTACGGTCGGAGGAAATTTTCATGAGCGAGGACCGTCAACTACGAGCTGTCCACCTGATTTTGGATTTCGAGCCCATTTCGAGAGTTTTTCAAGATATAGGCCACACTATCAGAGCCAGAGATCTCAGGATAAACCACATTGACGTATCCAAACCAAACTTCTTGGCTCAAGACGATCTTCCTCCAGTTAGGCTACCCGTCCCACAAATTCCTCCCCAACTCGTAGTTCCCTTGCAACAAGTCCCTCTTAAGGCATCTGTTGAAGCAGAAGAAGAAATCACTTCTTCTCGGCTGTCCTTGGAGGAGGAGATAGATCAGTTTCACTTTGTGGAAGACGCGGGATCATCTGAGAAGCCAGTTGACATATCCGATTTCGAGACTGACTCCCTTGATATATCTTTTGTCCATCCCAGACAGTTGGTTATTACTCAGATAGACTCAAAATCCGAAGAGGAGGAAGACCAGATGGATCAGAAGAAGAGACCTGGTCTGAGAGGATTGTTAGCCAAGAATAAAGGGGGAAGCTCTAAGGAAGCTCCCAAAACACAATCCCCACTAGAAATTCCCGTTCCTCCATCTCGTACTGACCTCGGCTTGCAAGCCATGCCTAACCTTAAGAAGAGGAGGCCAGATCAAGGCCTGGATGAGGGCGAGATAGTTCCTCGGAAGGATGGTAAACAACAGAAAACAAACAGAGACCCTAGGGATAAGAGGGGTAGCTCTATAGACAGCAGGGAGGAGGCAAAAGTACGTCGACCTCAGCGGCCTTGGGCGCCCCGACTCAAGATGGACGGTGCAGCCATCCCATATGATGCCTCAATATGGGATGTGCCAAGGGGTCATGCCAACTATTTGGCGCAGGCTTTCTAATAGCCCCTCCTTCTTCCTAGGGATATGGAGTCCATCAGGCGAACTAAACAGCTTGATCTGTTCATGTCTTTAAAGAGAAACTTAGCAATGGTTAGCTGTTCTTCTGTTATTCAATTTTTTTAAGATAAGTTTATATATATTATATATATATATATGACATGTCAAACGCGTTCTTAATTACAATGGTTATCTCCTCACAGGTTACTCAGCAGGTTTATGTGGCTGAGGACTGGGTACGAAGTGCGACCACCAATCTTAACGCTGAAATCCAGAACCGGTATGATATTGAAAAAGCACTCGGCACGGCAAATCATGAAAAAACACAAATAGCCGAGAAGCTCAAGGTCGCAAAAAATGGCGAAAAAGTGCTGAGGCTAGGTTGAAGAGTTCTGAAGCTCAAGTTGAGAACCAGCGCAAAGAGCTTTACACGACTCAACTTAACCTCGCCACCGAGAAGACGGCGGTTCTGGATCTTCAAGCTAAGCTGAAGAGAGCTGAAAAAGCACTGAAGGTGGCCCAGGAAGCTACTACTGCTACTGAGACCTTGGCATATGAGCGGGGGGTGCAGGAGACGAAGAGAAGGTTAACTACTGAAGTAACCACAGTCTGCAGGGAGTATTGTGCTGAGACGTATAGTCAAGCTCTTGACCGGGCAGGAATCCCTGCAGATTCCAATCTGAGGAGGACGGATCAAGTGTATTATCTAGAAGACCTCAAAGAAAACCCAACTCCTTCTCCTCCACCAGCCACCATTCCTCTTCCTCCTCCTAATGAACCTTTCCTAGCACAAAAATCTTCTCAAAATAGCAAACTACCCATAAGGTTTGAAAAAGAGGAGCAGGAAAAAGAAAAGGAGAAAGCTAAGGAGAAGGAGAAGGAGAAGGAGAAAAAGAAGAAGCAGAATAAAGCTGATGCCAACCCCTCCGAGGATGCCCTTACCATTGGGGATATAGTCTTCAAGGTGAAAGTTGCTGGATCCAAGTCCAAGATTGATTCCAAGAAGGATTCTCAGCAACCATAGACTTAGATATATGATTTTAGTTTTGCCCTGATGTTTTTGTAATGGCTTTATGCTTTTAATGAAGAAATTATATTTGTCATCTAATGAAAGGGTTTTCTTTTTCATTCAACTTTGCCTTTGAACGATATTATTTACTATTCCAAATTAGAATCATTTAACAGTTTCAACTAAAAGCCATCCACAATATCATGTACTATCACGACAATATCAAAATTTAAGTTCAAATCATACGAATGACACACTTAGTGTAACATGATGAAAACGAGAACACTTGGAATTTTAATGAGTGCACAATTCTCAAATAAGCATAAGTTTTATTAAGTTTGATAAAAGTTACCATCACATAAATACATAAGCTAATAAGCCTGACATGCTATGAGGTACGTTTGATGAGCCAAATTCATCCACAGATTTAGCTTGAAAGAATGAGTGTACTCTGAGATTAATGTAGCACATATACATACACATTAAGGAGTGTTAACTTTTGCCCAAGTTTGTGGTCCAAGAGATCTAACATGACTTAGGATCTATTTAACACTTATATGAATATCAAGGAAGGTTAATTTCACTCAAGTATGCGGTCCGAGAGACCTAACATGACTTGGAATCTATTTAACACTTACATAGATGCCAAAGAGTGTCAATTTCGCCCAAGTATGTGGTCCGCGGGATCTGTTTAACACTTACATAGATGTCAAAGAGTGTTAATTTTGCCCAAGTATGTGGTCCGAGAGACCTGACATGACTTGGGATCTGTTTAACACTTACATAGATGTCAAAGAGTGTTAATTTCACCCAAGTATGTGGTCCGAGAGACCTGACATGACTTGGGACCTGTTTAACACTTATATAGATGCCAATTCCTAATTTTAACAGATTTATACAACAAAATATTCATTTGACAAAAGGAAATTTTCATTAATAATAGTACCTTCTCAGGTTGTTTACATTCCAGGGACGAGGAATTACATGTTCATCTAAATCTTCTAGAAAATATGCCCCTATGCCTGCCAACGAAGTGATTCGATAGGGTCCTTCCCAATTGGGCCCTAATTTTCCCCATGCTGGGTTTTTCGTCGTGTCCAAAACTTTTCTTAGCACCAAATCCCCTGGTTCCAATGGTCTTAATTTTACTCTGGCATCGTAGCCTTGTTTAAGTTTATGCTAATAATAAGCTAACTGGACCATTGCATTCTCCCTTCTTTCTTCAAGGAGATCTAAGCTCCTTTCTAGCAATCTATCATTATCGTTGGGATTAAACGTCTGGGTTCTTAATGTAGGAAAACCTGTTTCTATTAGGATGACAGCTTCAGCCCCATAAGACATCGAAAAAGGGGTTTCTCCAATTGACCTCCGAGGAGTAGTCCGATATGTCCATAGAACATGCGGCAGCTCTTCCACCCATCTTCCTTTTACATTATCCAACTTTTTCTTAAGTCTGTTTACTATGACCTTGTTAACTGCTTCAACTTGTCCATTCCCTTGGGGATACGCCAGAGTGGAATACCTGTTTGTAATTCCCAACTCACAACAGTATCTCCTAAAAGATTTACTGTCGAACTAAAGTCCATTATCTGAAATGAGGGTGTTAGGTACCCTGAAGCGAGTGACAATATTTTTCCATATAAACTTCTTTGCGTCCACATCTCTTATATTCGCCAGAGGTTCAGTTTCGACCCATTTGGTGAAATAATTGGTGCCGACCAGCAAATACTTCTTATTTCCTACTGCTTTAGGAAAGGGACCAACAATGTCTAATCCCCATTGTGCAAAAGGCCAAGGGCTGAAAAGGGGGTTTAAAAATCCTCCCGATTGGTGTGTGTTCGGTGCTAATCTTTGACACTGATCGCATTTCTTCGCATACTCTAATACTTCCTTCTACATATTTGGCTACCAGTAGCCTTGGGTAATGGCCCTATGAGCTAAAGACCTCCCTCCTGTATGACTTCCACAAATTTCCTCATGTAATTCTTCAAGAATTAATTATGATACTTCACGGTGTATGCACAGTAGATATGGCCCCGAAAAAGATCGTTTATACAGTTTCTGGTCCTCGGATGGCCAGAACCGAGGAGCCTTTCATCGTATCTTTTCCGCATCTGATTTCTCTTCTAGTAAAACATCTTTACTAAGGAATTGAATGATGGGGTCCATCCAACTAGGTCCTACTCTGACATGGGTAACACAAACCATATTCCCTTTCTCTTCTGAGGGTTTACTAAGGTCTTCTACCAGAATAATACGAGGCAGATTTTGAGCTGAGGAGGTTGCCAGCGTGGCTAAGGAATCAGCATGAGTATTTCCACATCTAAGGAGGTGTCGTAGATCGAACGACTCAAAACTCCTCTGCAACTGTTGGACTCGAGTCAAATATCCTCGCATTCTTTCATTCTTTGCTTCTAATTCATTTTTCACTTAGCCGATGACCAATCTTAAATCTGAAAATATTGTAACTGATTTTCCCCCATCTTATGAACCATAGACATTCCTTCTAGCAAAACTTCGTACTCGACTTCATTATTAGTGGCCGAAAAACCTAGCCTCAATGATTTTTCCAAGATGAGCTTTTCAGGTGAGATCAAGACTAGCCCCACGCCAAATCCTTTCTGATTCGCTGCCCCATCCACATATACCTTCCACTGCAACGGTTCTTGTACAGCAATTTGACCAACCGATTTTTCATATTTGCAATGTTCATTTGATTTATCTTCTACTAGGGTCTCGGTGAATTCAGCGACCAAATCCGCGAGGACTTGGCCTTTAACCAAGGTACGTGGCATGTATTTAATGTCAAAAGCACCCAAAATCGTGCTCCACTTTACTATTCTCCCAGTGTAATCAGCACTTCGAAGTGTGGCTTTGAGTGGAAGCTGGGTCAGGATAACTACCGTATGAGCTTGGAAATAATGGGGCAATTTTTGCGTACCATGCACCACTGCCAAGATTGCCTTTTCCAAAGGTAAATAGCGAATTTCGGCATCATGCAAGGATTTACTTACGTAATAGACTGGTCTTTGTTTGCCATTATCAACTTGGATCAACACCAAACTCACAGCATGAGGAGCTACAGCGATATAAGCAAACAGTACTTCATCTGTTTCTGGGCTTAACATAATAGGTGGATGAGATAAATAATCTTTAAGTTGTTGGAAAGTTTGAGCACATTCTTCGGTCCATTCGAAACCTTTCCGTTTATTCATCAATAAGAAGAAAGGCCTACACCTGTCCGCCGACCGTGAAATGAACCGATTTAAGGCTGCCATCATTCCGGTTAACCTTTGAATTTCTTTGGGGTTCCGAGGAGGTTATAAATTATTTATAGCTTTAACTTGATCTGGATTTACCTCGATTCCTCGATGGTCACCATATAACCGAGGAACTTTCCCGAGCCTACCCCAAAAGAGCATTTGGAGGTATTAAGACGGAGCTTATGTCCCCTCAGGATTTGGAATATGTTTGTAAGGTCCCCTTTATGCTCGGACTCCATTTTACTTTTTACCACCATATTATCTATATACACTTTGATATTTTTACCCATTTTTGCTTCGAACATCTTAGTCATCATCCTTTGATACGTAGATCCAGCATTTTTCAAGCCGAAAGGCATCACCTTATAATGATAATTCCCCACAGGAGTGATAAAAGATGTTTTTTCCTGATCATCGAGGGCTAGTGGTATCTGATAGTATCCTTGGAAGGCATCAAGGAAACTCATCCGAGGATGACCTACAGTTGCATCCACCAACTGATCTATCCTGGGAAGGGGAAAAGGATCCTTTGGACAGACTTTGTTCAAATCTGTGAAGTCTACACATACCCTCCACTTCCCGTTCTTCTTCTTTACCACTACAGTATTGGCTAACCACTCAGGATAAAAGACCTCTTTAATAGCCCCCACTCGCTTCAATTTAGTTACTTCTTCCTTAACAGCTTCACAATGATCTCTGGATAAGCATCTAGATGGTTGTTTTCTAGGAATTACAGAAGGGTTGACATTCAGATGGTGACAGATAAAATCAGGATTAACTCCAGGGGCTTCACAAGCGTCCCAGGCAAATATGTCGACATTGTCTCGGAGGAATTCAATTAGTGCCTGCTTTTCAAGGGTTGGCAATTGCGCCTTAACTTGAAAAAATTTATCTAGATCAGTATCAATTATCACTCTTTCTAAGTCTTCATAGCTTGCCCCTTCGGTCGGTCCTCCCCCTAATGAAGTTGAGGTTCTTAACTGCTATAAGGGTCTTTGAGCAAGATCTGAGGACATAACCTCAGGTTTGTGTAAGATAGCCGCCACCATGCATTGTCTAGCAACAGATTGATTACCCAAAATCTCTTTAACTAGGCTTTCAGAGGGATATTTCACCTTTTGATGCAGGGTAGGGGAGACAGCACCCAAAGCATGAAGCCATGGCCTGGCCACAATGGCTATATAAGGGGAATATGAATCTACCACAATAAAATCCACCTTCACTACCTCCGAGTCTGCTTGTATGGGTAGTCTGATCTGACCTTTCGGAATGACGGTTTTCCCCTCGAAGCTTATTAATGGGGATGCATAGGCCGTTAGGTCCTCGGACTTCAGATTTAGCCCCTTGTATAAATCAGGATACATAATTTCGACAATACTACCCTGATCCACTAGCACTCGTTTCACATCAAACCCTTCTATTCTGAGCATAACCATTAAGGCATTATCGTGGGGTTGGATGGTTCCGGCTTTATCCTCGTCCGAGAAGCCCAAAGTTGGCTGAATTTGTATTTTGGCCCTTTTCGATTCTAAAACACCCTCCTCGGATGATAATCGTGCCACTGACATTACCCTAAAGGGGCAAGATCCGGTTCTCCCAGGAGCAGCAAAGATGACATTAATTGTCCCCAAAGGGGGTCCATAAGTAGCATTCTTTATGGAGTTTGAATTCGTCTGGTTCCCCTTACCGCTAGAATGATGCAAGAGTGATTTTAGTTTGCCTTCCCCAACAAGCTGATCCAGGTGATCCCATAGATTTCTGCAGTCCTCAGTGATATGTCCCCGTTCTTGATGATAGTGGCAATAGAGGTTTTGATTGCGCTTTGTGGGCTCTCTAGCCATTTTATTTGGCCACTTGAAAAATGGTTCATTCTTAATTTTCTTCAGAACTTAACGGACAGGTTCTCGGAACACTGTATTAACTATTGGGGTAATAACTTGCCCTACATAATCCCTTCTCGACCGATTGTTATTATACCGGTCTGACCTGAAATCCCTCCTCTCCTAAGGGATAACCTTAGCCTTCCCCTTTCCTTGTTGTTGATCATCTTCAATCCTCTTATACTTATCCACTCTATCCATTAGCTGACGCAAACTGGTGACAGGCTTACCTGTCAGAGATTTTCTCAAACCGTGCTCGGAGGGGAGCCCCACTTTGAAAGTTCTAATGGCAATCTCATCAAAGTCACCATCAATTTCGTTAAACATTTCCCAATACCTCTCAGCATACGCCTTCACAGATTCTCCTTCCCTCATTGACATGGACAGTAAAGAGTCTAGGGGTTGAGGGACCCTACTGCATGTAATGAATCAAGAACAGAATGATTGGGTGAGTTTTCTGAAAGAATTAATGGACTTTGTCTTCAATCCATTAAACCATCTCATCGGCATACGTCCCAAACTGGATGGAAATACTCTACACACTAAGGCCTCGTCCTGAGAATGTACAACCATCTTTTGTTTGAACTGGCTGACGTGCTCTACAGGATCTGTACGACCGTTATACATGACAAATATTGGCTGATGAAAACGTCTGGGAAGCTTTGTCTTTTCTATTCTTCGGGTGAAGGGTGATTTAGAAATTTGGCTCAGAGTTTTCTTCATAACATTAGGTCCTACTCCCTTCCCGGATGGACTCTTGTGCCTTCTTTTGTGTAGATGCTCCTCCTCCCAGGAAAAAGATTCACTAGGTGGAGTTCCTGATCGTGGTCGGTAGCTTGTATCTTCTTCGTCATTAGAAGAAACATCAGAGCTGGGAGGGGATTGTTTTCGCTGTGCTCGACGAAGTCGCTTCTTTAAATCATCAATTTCTCGTTACATAGCTTTTTCATCACCTTGCTTATGCATTATATGACCTATTTTTTTATAACCACTTCCACCAATGTGGAGTGTCTGCAAGCTGCCTTCCCGCTAGTTGTCCATGTCCTTTTCACACTCAAGATCGTGAAGCTCGCCATGTTAATGAACATTAGCTGATTCTGCATGGTGCGGACTAGTTTGGTGTGGTTCTGATCCCGCCATAACCGTTAAACTATACTGGAACACAAGCGATTCCCACAGACGGCGCCAATTGCAGGGTCACTGTTTTTAAGTCCAAGCCCAATATGATTTGGATTTAAGCCCAATGAGCCCAATACAATAAATTTGTAGAGAATTGGTGAAAAAGCAAGGCTCTAGACAAATGGATTAACGGCTAATAAGGATCTCCACGGTAAACAAATACTGAAATGGATATAAAACTTGAGGAAATCATTATCTAAGGAGATAGATTGTTGTATTATTCTCTGTTTATGAAAGTTAGTGCTACAGTAATTCTTCCTCTCTCTCTTCTCCCTTAATTTTTCTTCGATCCCCTTCCTTAGGGACTCTTTTTTCTTATATAATCTCCTTTTAGACCATCTTGATCGCACACTTGTCAGCCATTCCAGCCTTTACTCGAGTACTTGTCCCATCAGGTATCTTCCTTGGCTCTTTGTAAGTTGTAGTGGTTAAGACTACACTGTTCAGGGGTCTTCTCTACATAAATGCGACCAGAAAAGTTGCTGCAGTGCATTGAATGCGGTGGTAACAGCTTTTTCCTTAGATATTTCTGCAATTTTATCCCCTTCGTACACTCTTTGAAGTTTCTTCTTAACGCTAGAAGTTCTTAGAAGGTAGGTTAAGGTACTTGGATACTTGCTTAACCAACATTCATCTTATTCGAGTAGTATAACCTTCTCGGACTATAACCTTCTACCTTTTCCTTCACGTGGTCATCCAATTTAGTACTTGTCTAATTGTTTTCTTCTCCTCGGACATATCTATTTTATTAAATAGGACCTAAGGCCCAGTACACAAATTTGGGACCTTGTCCCCACAATTATGAAATACAAATTGTTGAGCACATTTATTTGAAAAAGTTTAAGTTTGGGGGAAATTATCCAACATGTCATAACATCCAAAAACATATTATCTAAGATTAAAACAAGCATTTGTGTGTATACGGTGAAAAACTCTAATTTAAACATATAATCACATTTGAATGGATTGAAATTTGAAGCGTGGTAATTATGTGTGTGATAGGTGTAAACCCTAGTCCTAAACATGTGATATTATTGAATTAAGAGCATGGAAGCATGCTTAACATTGCAGAGCTGGCTAAATGTTAGAGTAAGAAATGCGGTCGCTTAAGGCCTCAAGTAAAAAAATGCCCCAAATTTTAATCAATAAGGTTATTTATATTCAATAATAAAATAATATTTTTTACCGGATGAATAACAAATAAAAAAGAGAGAAAAATACAACGTCCACAATATTCTTCACAACACTTTTACAACTAATGTTAAGTAATAATTTGTTATTGATGGCAAAAAAATAATTATAGTAATATTTTCAATAGAAAAAAAAATCAACTTAAAACCTAAGATTGTTGTAAAAAAATATTGTGAATGTTGCACTTCTAAAAAAAAAAAAAGAATAATAATAATAAGAGTTGAGTTATCAAACTTTTACTAGTTCTCATCTAAGTCTACCACTAACACCACTTTTTTATTTACCACTATTAATCTGCCACATTAACAAGTATGAAAATTTTGTCAAACTTTTTCTGTCTATAAAATTTCTAAAAAAGAAAAAATTATACGTAGTTCATATTAATTAGTATTAATTTTGCATCTAATACAAGATAATCAATTTTCGCCTTTGACCCCCAAATGAATCAAGCCACTCCTGCATCAAAATTAATAACATCCTAAGATCTAGCATGTTTGCATACATGAACATGTAGAGAACATAACATAAACATTCAAAAACATAAGCATGTATATTCAACAACATTCAATATTAAAAAAAAAAAAAAAAAAAAAAAAAAAAAAGCTTGAATCTAAATTGCTAGAACATAATTAAAAATAGAGTTTATGGAACCATACGTGCGTGCACTAGCATTACAAAGGGAGCGGGGGATTGGGGGAAGATTCTTCTTAGAGGTTGTTGACTCGTTGAGGAGTGAGGCGACAAATTTAAAGGCCGTAAACCCAAGACCAAGAGGACTTGGTTTTCCCGAGAGGGCTCCTTACGTTGTTGCTTTTTCTACTCCTATTGAACATTAGAAGAGTGAGGTAACCAACTCATGGCCTGTTTGGATGGAGGGGGGAAGGAGAGGGAGTGGAGGGGAGTAGAGTAGTGTGGCTAAAAATAAGCTAATTTTGTACTAAATCTACTCTACTCTACTCTACTCCCCCTCCCTCCCTCTCAATCCAAACGGACCATCCAGTTGTAAACCCGAGACCAAGATGACTGGTATTTACCCTTCTAGTGATTCGAGCCAAGAGAATCGAAGCACCAAAGGAACTCTTCTTATTGCTTACTCTAGAGCTTTAGGAAAGTGGGGCGCTTTGGAATGGTGTTAGAGGGGGCTTTTTACATTGGAATAGGGGTGAGGGCATCCCATTCGAAGTTGACTGAAGCGGGGAGCAAGAAAAAATTGAAAAAGAAGGAAATTGAAGGTTATATAGCCCAAGTGCCAATCAAGTATAGAGAAATACATATAAATTGACATCATGTATTTTTTAAAGAGAAATACAAGGAGAACTGCTATTGAGTCCACTTGAGGACTATATATAAGAACCTATTTATTTTATTTTATGTACTCACTTTTTAACATACTTCACATCAAATAATTTATTTTACATTATATTTCATTAAAATATTGAATTTCTTACTTTTTAAAATTGTTTATCTTTATTCATACATAACAACTATTATCCACTCTCTTCTTTTATTTTCGGGATACATAATGAAATACTAAAAAAAAACTAAATGTAAAATGAATTTTTAAGCAAAATTGTTGATGTAGGTCATTTTTTAAAAATACTATGTCTATAATATTTTCATAATAAATCTTAGTGGGCAACAAAATATTTTCAGTTGTAGATTTAAATTAAAAACCTATAATAACTTGCAAATTAGGATTGTTGTAAAATTATTTGTAAAAATATTATGGACGTAACACTTCTAATCATTTTTGAGCAAAACTTAATAAAATTTTCACATTCTTTCTATAATTCGTGGTGTATAACAAAGAAAAAAGATCGGTCTTGAGGACACTTTTTTGCTCAACCATCAGTGTATCAAAATAACTAATCTCAAAAAATAGACCAAGCTCAGAAAGCCCGCTATAGTTGTTTAAGCCCGTGGCCATGAGCTCGGCCCACACAAAGCATCAAACGAACCACCGTTGTCCTCACCGCTACTAAATCCACCGAGCCTACGTTTTCCGCCGTCTTAGGTAACCAACCATCTACCTTGTAAGTTGTTGTATCTATGATTTTGTTCTAAAGAGTTTTGGTTGACCCATGATTGATGGTTAAGGAAATTCTTTCTTCCTCGTGAGATTGACATTACTCTGTCTATCACTTTGTTAATTTGTACTGAACGACAATTTTATCGACAGAAGCATGATTTTATTTTCAGATTTTACCAAAACGCTTAATTGTGATTTCAATACTGTGTTTTCAAAATTACAGCTAACCCAAATGGATACTTGGGTTAGTAACTCAGTGCAACTCGCTCCGATCATATATTGATCGGTGGGGGTTCTCATCCATGTGGTTTTGTATACTGCTACTACACAGTGTTGGACTATCCAACAAACTCTGAGAGAGGGGGAGATATGGTGTCTTGGGCACAATAGCTAAGATGAAAACCCGCAATCAATCTATACATGAGTAATGAGTATAGTATGGCAGTGTAGAACATTTTACGTTTATTATTGTTGTTATTGAGTATTTGGTTTTTGGGGTTGTAGATATTGTTGTATTGTGCCACTGCTGCATTGGCTGTGAATTGTGATTTGCGGCAGGAGACTCCAAAGCTGGCGAGGTGTTATAAGTCGGTCAATAAATGAGTAGTGCTGTGCAGTTTTGAGATTGATTTTTGGAGGATATTCGTATTTTATATATGTGATGGGAATAGTAGGATGATGAGGAATTGGGGAAGGCATGCAGTTCATTTGCTCCTTGAATTCTGGAGAATGGCGGTGTTTGGACGCTATCTCTCCTTGTCTCTTATTGGCACCTTTTGTTTGCTCCAAAATCCAAGTCCTTCCCACGTTGTGCTCCTGCAGCCACTCCGATCAAGCCTGTTTGCATTATCACCGGCGTACGATTCTTTTGTCATCAATTTATTATATATTTTTAATTGCTCCTTGCCAATCACAACTAGTTTGATTTCTTTTTATTTTTCTTTTTATTAATTGATGCAGGCTACATCAGGGTTGGGTGCTGCCGCTGCTTATGCTCTTTCAAAGGAAGGATTCTGTGTAGTTCTTGGTATTGCCATTCTGCCCATCTCATCCATTCCCTTTATTTATTTATTTATTTTTTGTTTTAAAATTTTGAGCTGATTGAAGTAACCTGGCAAAAATGTTGCTAAGCATGTTTCTTCTCAGAGAAAAGTATAATCTGATGATATGTCCAACCACAATGACACCCACATAGGATAGACGCACACAAATCTTGTGTTCTGTTGTAGTTTTAAGGACTAGTTCAAAGAAAATACATGACTTAAATTGAATGAAAGAGTTTAAAACTATGTTAATCTGCTTTCTTATCACAAACATCCCTTTTATGTGCAATCTGCCCTATCAAATTGTTAATAACTTTCTCTACAGCATAATTGGAAGCATTTAAGTTCTTCATATTTTAACCATTCAAGTATGCTTTGTCTTTGATTTACACCTGAAGTTTATTACAGAGCTTGCTGAATGAGTCAGTGCTGATTCTGATACATCAAGTATAGTGAAAAAAACAAGTTATCAGGCATCACTTCTTTTATTTTTGATAGTTTGACACTATATAGGGATATCCAAATAAATTTTATTTTGATATTTTGACTGTGCAAGTGGATATCCAAATTATAGGCTTTTCAAATTTTGCAAAAATATAAAAAATTGCTGTACTTTAAAGCAAGGATATTTTTTTAATTATTTTTATTGGTGAATGGCTGAAATTCATTTTGTATATGCAGTTGACGGTCCTCCCATTTGTTATCAAAGGTATAATTTTGTGGAAGTTTATTGTTAAACATACCTTCTTCAATTTACGTTTTTTCTTATATTTCTCTTATTGACAGACTGTGGGAGAGATAAAAAGTTTGAATAAGGATGCCCATCTCAAAGCTTTTCAGGTTGATATGTCATCCTTCCAGTCGATATTCAACTTTAAAGGCTCCCTTCAACAGTGCTTTTAGATTCAAATATGCATCCTTCGGTCCAATTATTGATTAACATGCTGGAATACTAGCTACATCATATAGACTCACAGCTGAAGGCTATGATCAGTAATCTTCTTTACATATTTATTTTTTTAAATGATGTTGGCTTCTGTCCTGAAATAAGTTTACATGGATTATGTTACACCTCTGCTAATTTCATCAGACATGCAGACCACCTGGCAACAAGTTGGATGAGTTTCAGCTTGCTTTTGATTTGTATAATTTGATATAACTAGCATAAGTTGCTGGTAACTGCTGCACTTTTAAATCCGATATTACCATGCTCAATTAGACTTGACCCTCATTAAATTGTATTTACAAGATTGTGTAGTAAGTCTTTTGTTTTTTTGTCTTTAATCTTCCTTCTCATCTTTCTATATTATGCAAAAAATTCGTTTTCTTGGTCCTACATTTTCAGCATATTTTGGTTTTGTATTGCATAAGTTGATTTGTGTAATTTGATCTAGCTAGCATAAGTTTTTGGTGACCTCTGCACTTTTAAAACCAATATTACCATGCTCAATTAGACTGACCCTCATGTAATTGCAACTTACAACATTGCATAGAAGTCCTTTTTGTCTTTGTTTTATTTCTTAATCTTCCATCTCATATCTTTCTCTATTATGCAAAAATTGCTTTTTTCTTGGTGCTCCATTTTTCAGCAGATTTTGGTTTTGTATTGCATATTTTTAAAATACATTTTGATGTTATCACAAATAATTGAAGTAAATACCTAACTCATTTTAGTGCCTGTGATACATCCCTGTGTCCTACCCACATGAAGAATCATGGTTGTTTTATGATAATTTTACATGTGTTTTCAGGATGATGGCTACAAATTACATCGGTGCATTCTGTTTGACCAAACTTTTACTACCACTTCTCAGAAATAGTCCTGTTCCTTCCCGGATTGTGAATGTTACATCCTTACTCATCGAAATGGTAAAATTGGTTCCTATTTATGTCTGTGAAACATTTTTTTTTCTATGAACAATTAGTGGGGATTTAGTCTTCACCATAACTTCTTCATTAGGAAGAACTTGTACACTTGTAATTGCTGTCGTGTACTGTTTGCTCAACCTCGATTCTATGCCAATGCCATAGCTTTGACATTAGCTCTGAAATTTCTATCCATGTCTGATACATTTTATCTGTCAACATGGTGACAATAGTTAGAAAAAAAAAAAAGAAGGAGACTTGTAAAAGAATTTTTTGTGCTAAAATTTTTTCTAATAGGCATATTGATTGTCAAAGTGGCCACCAGGCACTTAAGTGTAATGTTTCATTATATGGTAAATGAATGTATGTGCTAACTCACTAACACCTGACTATTGCCTTACCTGAAAACGGAAAAAGAAAGTGCATTTTGGTTGATCCATCAAGATAAGATATGCTATGATGCCTTTCTATTGAGCAAATAAAGGTAACCCGTTAGGGTGCAACCTAGTGGTTGGAGGTTTGGGATGAGTTGTAGACCAGACATCTTGTGTTCGGTCCCCACTAGGAGCTCCCTTGGATTACTTGATACAAGGTTCTGGCAGGTGGGGTCATGTATCCATGGTTTACTCCCCAGGGGGGGTCCAAAGTAGGGGCCTTGGTGAGGTTCCATGTCATTAAAAAAAAAAAGCGAAATATATGCTATGATGAGAATTCTTGCACTATGACACTATCACATTTTTCACATGGTGCTTGATGGTTAGTTGAATTGCTTTATTAACAGATTTATAGTTAGAAGCGTTGAAAGCCATAATTGCATCGGCTAACAGATTATATAACACGAAATTCATGACCTCCCTTTTCTTCAGTTTTAATATGCAGGTTGACAAGGAAACTGTTTCAGGGAACTGCTTCTCAAGAACCAAACATATCCATGTGCTCGTATTTATGAGAATTCTAAATGTAAGATACAAATGCCCCACCCAATATATCAGATTACCTTTATTTGAAACCTTACAAGCAGTACCCATTTTTTGCTGTAGTATGCCTACTGCTGTTCTCCTATGAACTTCACCAACAACTTAGCTCAATGGAAAAATCTCATCGGGTCTCTGTCATGTATGTGATTACAAACTTGATTCTACTTCTTCTTATGATTTTCATTTCTTTTTGGGGCTTGACGTATTTTTGAACAATAAATTACCTAATGAATGTATAATTATCACCAAACTTGCTTGAGTGCAATTGTTTAAATACATCTTTGTCCTTTTCTGGGCTTCATGCATTAAAAACTAGGATTTATCTCTACATTTGTCTTTTAATTTTGTAGACTAGACTTCTTGTCTTCCATTGTCATATTATGTACAACATTCTTGTTTTTTAAGAATATTTGAGAATTTTAGGTTTACCTAAATGCTGTCATCCATTATGCATTAGCAAGATGTGCTTATTCATGTTAATTTCCACTTCATGTTTGTTTGTTTCTGTTTTGGTTTGATTTGAAGTGCTGTGGATCCTGGAGTAGTGGAAACCAAAATTATGCGAGAGGTTCCTTCCTGCCTTCTTTTGTAGCATTTACAGTCTTGAAGCTTCTCAGCCTTTTGCAATCACCTGAAAAGGGATGAGATCTGTTCTTGATGCAGCCCTTGCTCCACCAGTGAGTTTTACTCCTAATGATTTGTATTATCATTCTCCAACTGAAGTTGTTATGCAGGCACACCTTTTTTATTATATATACATTTAAGCTGTTCCGCCTAAAATTTCATGTGTCAGTCCAACACCAGTATTTATATCAGCAATTTAATTGTGTACTGAAGCAATAACCATGGACTACATTTTGGCATGTTAGAGTGTAATTGTGTAATGCAACTAGGTCTTATCCTACACTTTGATATACATCTATAATTTCTGGAATATCTTAGATGCTCTTCCTATTTAGTAATATTAAGCAACTAATGGTGAAAGTGACATTCTTGGCTCAGGACATTTAGAACTACTTGATGTTTTAAACATATTATTATTTCTTTTTATATCTTCAATGTTACACCCCTTTGACAGGTACTGAGAAGTTCATTCTTTATTAAGGCTGTTCAAATGTACCCACGTATTGTCTAGTGTGGGGTGGTGGGAATACATCAATTGCTTGTGATGAGGTTTCGATTGGTTCTATGGACAGATGATAGTAAGGGCCTCTGTCTTAGGTTCTTTGAAGTTGTATTAGTTAAGGTCCTTTATTGGACATG